>JARHVA010002798.1:600000-897500 GCA_037957365.1 Torreya grandis
CCTAAATGTTCCATTAAGTACTAAAATAAAGTTCCTAGTTCATTTTAAAAAGCATGCAAAATATGGTCTAAAACATGTTTTAACAAATTTGAAGTCTGCTGGTTACTTGTCTACCCTTAAGGCATCACCCCAAAAGCAAATATGTTAGATTAGAAACATCCAAAGATATTTTAAAATTTTGTGAAAAATATATGAAACTTGAAGCTAAAATAATGTCAAATTCTAAAAATTTGGAAGAAAACATGTGGTTTTAAAAAAAGTCATGAAAAATGGAGTCCAGATGACCCCAAACCAAGCATTTTAAAATAGCCTACTAACTCTCAGGTCTGTGTTTTGATAGTGACCACTGATGGTTGTACATGATTGATGATGGTTATGCTTGAATGGTGATGGTTGAAAATTACCATCGATGGTTTACTTAACCATCGATGGTTCTTCTGGCTGTCGACAGTTACTTGTGTAAATTTATGGAGATAAAATATGACTAAATGAAGTTAAAAAAACTTGTAGGAAGAGTTTTAAGCGTCCAAATTGAAAATTTTAAGTTTCCTCTTACTCTCCTTGATATGTGGGATGCGTTAAGTCCCATTGGGTATGCCAAAATGTGAACTAGGAATTTGACTCGAGAGAATGGTTAGTATTGTGTTATTTCCAAAAATGAAATCAAAATTGAAATAAACACAATAGAATAACATCTCTAGGCCTAGTCACTAGGAGGAGCTTAGTGAGGGAAAAATATTTGAAAACATAACTAAAAATGGAAATAAATGAGAAATATGAACACAAAACACTAATTTTTTATCAAATCCTTGATTGCTCCAAAATGCTCCTTCTTTGGCTTGCTCGAATTGTGCTTCAAGAGATCTTTTTTAATGGAGTGTGGCTACCTTCATCTCCTCTTAAAGCTTTTTGATTTAGTTTGGATTGGATAAATAATTTGGAATTATAACACTAATTTCAATGGATTTTGGAATCAATTTGGCATGGTAACTTTGCACAAATTAAGCTTAAAATTCATGTGGTAAGGCCTCTTATTTATAAATTTTTACATATGGCTAAAATCAACCTGAATCATCCATCTCAAGATTGAGATGTGTGGCTAAGGATTAATCCAATTATGTAATTAAAAATCCATAAATAGGATCATAAATATTTGGGATAGAGGGGAATTTAAGAGGCATGGGAGGCATTGATGAGGCATGAGAGGGGTTAACCTTGATATTTTATGCATTTATGGGCTAAGGATGTCTTCCCAAGAAATGATGTCACCTGATGATGCATATATTCAATATTCATTTCTAAAAATAAGTATTCAACAAGTTTCCATGGAATTATTAATTAGTATCTAATTTAGTTTTATTAGCTCTTAAGCATGATTAAGCACTTTGTGCATAAATTACTCAAATTGATCAGAATGCCTTGTTATTGGTCTAAAATTTGACTAGATTAGAATTGAAAGCCAATGTTAGATATGTTGGATTATTATCCCATTTAGGATGTTACCAAAACCAAATAAAAAGGCATGAATCTTATGCAATAAATTTGATAGAAAAGAGCAATCTAGAGCACCTAGGTGCAAAATTGGCATTTTGTCTCAGAATGATCTGATCAAAGTTAGCTGGCTCATAAATTGTGCTACCCGAATTTAAGGATACCTTAGACAAAATCAGCAGTTGACTATATTAGGTTCAAATATTTTAACGTGATTTAGTATTTTTAGGCAAATTGTGTATTTTAGTAAGAACTGGTCAAAAACCTGAATGGAGGTTATTAGTGGCTAGATTTAAGTGTCTACAAGGATATATATAGGTATGATTATATTAGAATGGTTTGATAGGATATATGTTGGTGTAGGAAGATTTATGAGTGATGGCTTCCTGATTACGATGTCGCATATTGCTACTTGAGATGAATTTAGTAACACTGGCCAAATATGGAGTATAAGAGATGATAGGCCTCTTTTATATTGTGATGATGCCTATAGTGAAGATTGACATGGAATTGATCATAGTGTTGGTTAAGAGATAACACTCTAAGACCAACACATTCCATTTCATGATGGGGGAGATGAAAATAACTCTTGAGGATGTACTTTTCATCTTTAGATTACCAATGAGAGGTGATAGGATTTACTGACACTCACATACCTTGAGTGTGATAGTTTAGAGATTGGATAGTAAATTACAAATTAGAGTTCAAGATTCATGAGTGGATATTGATAGGGCATTAAAGGAGGGCATGATTGATAAATTGACTTTGGTGGTGATGTCTCTTATGACTGGCATACTCTTGCCAAACAAGAGTGGCTAGTGGTTCTATTTGGGTTTAGGGGATGTGGTTTCAAACATGGTACATAATTATTGAGTGTTTACTTGGGGCCCTATAACATTAGCCCATTTATATGAAGAGATTCACATGGGTAAATATAGAGGAGTAGGTATCTTAGTTACCTCTCTATTACTATAGATATGGAGTTGGGTGCATATTACTATAAATAGACCCTTAGGTACAAGTGTAGATACAGATCTTGACCAGCATGTAGTGTTCAAATGGTACATCATTAATAGGGTGTAGAGGTCTCATGCTAGGGAGATTAAGTTTTATAGCAATCATTTGATACTTTATATCCAAATCAGATTACCTAGATGCCATGTAGATAGGTCCAGTGGGGTATCTTGAGGATGTAGATGTTGCACATTCAGGCTTGATCATATACAATAAAATTTTGGGAGGCTGAAGGATGTGCCTAAAGTAGAGAATCTATTTTCCCATAATTACATGGAGAGGCCTCAATGGAGGCCCTTAGTAGATAAGGAATTATCTGGAGGTGATTATGAAAGCATTACCCTAGTTGTATGGGATTTTCACGCTGATTCTAGATCCAAGAGTTATGACAACCTATACGACATGGTGGGTACAAAGATGGCTACATAGGCTATTGATATAGCCAGCCAAGGTGAGGAGAGGAGTTGTGCAGAGATTATTATAAGCACAATCTTGGATAGGAAGGTGATGAGTGGAGAACACATATACCTAGGCATAAGGCCAATAAGATGTGTAGGGAGGTCTAGATGTGATGGATGTGGATGGGGGAGACCAAGGAGGGGTTAGATGTGGGGATCTGACTAGAGTAGGGGGCTAGGTAGGAGGGTTAGGAGGTGAAAATGAGTTAGGGACATCTAATCCACCCTTGAGTGAGGAGGACCAAACTCTCTAAGATAGGTTGAGGAGAGAGATACATGCTCATGTGATAGAGATTATAAGCATCACAAATTAGCAAGATAAGATGGCCACATATTTATAGGGTCAATTTTTAGAGGGGTACCTAGATAGAATGAGTGTTAAGATAGGTGGTAGGATTGATGGGGTAGGTATTATCTTTGTAGGGATAGGTAATTACACTGTAGAGATAGATCAAGAGTCGAGACTCCTAGATAGCCTCATTACATGGATAGGTTAGACAACTTTAGTTGAGCCTGAGAGAGAGAGATCGAGGTGGAGCTTCAAGTGGATGAGAAGGTCAAGGAGGAGGGTGATGTAGTAATGTCTGAGAGGGGATGGGGATGATCATGAGATAGATCACATGATTGACATGAGAGGCCTAGTATTATAGGGATTTATATGAGGTAGTTATTCCATCTGGTTAGTGTGCAATGACATTTATGGCTAGTTCCTCCCAATCAGTACACTAGCCTACCAGGGGACCACCTAGACAATAATGAGTCAGGATGTATTGATTTGTGAGACATGTATCATATTATGGATATGCTTGTATTTTTTTTTTATCATATTGATGCCCATGGGGCCCATATATGTATTTATATATACTGGTATGGATTGTAATGGACATTATATATATATATATATATATATATATATGTATATGTATATGTATATATACATTTGTGTGTGTGTGTGTGATTATGATTTTGTTATAGATGATGATATGTGTATGTGATGATGTTTATTGAGAATATATTATTGATAGATGAGTTAGATGATGTGATTGTGTAGAGATATATGGATTATAGAGGTGATGTGTTGATATTATGTGATTTATACTTATGATGTTGTGTATTTATCGATGAGATAATAATGATATATGTTTAGATGATGTTCATGATGTTTTAGTATGTATTAATATATTTAAATCATGTGATTTTGTTTTGTGAAAATGAAATGAGATGTTTATATATTTTAACATGAGATGTAATGATGAACATGATTTTGTTTATGATGGATGATGATTATGGTTTTATGTTGATAATGTGATGGTAAAATAATATGTAATGTTGGTTAATCAATGTGATAATAAAAAATAATCCATTATTTAATTAGGTGTCTCACAAACTAATGTTGGGTAAAATAATCATACACCAAGGAGAAGGGTGGATGTGGGGTAGTAGATTAGGATTGTTAGACTGGATAGTGGCATGACTAGGGGATGGGATTGGAGTAATTTGAAGCCATTAGATATGTAGGAAATACAATTTATTATTACACTTGTGAGTGTAAGTGTGACAATGACATTATAGTAGTTAAGGAGACATTGGAGTCATAATACATGGGAACTCTGTTTGGGTGACTATCCCAATTCTAAGTTTGGGTAGTCACTTAAGGCCATCCTTGTTCCTATTGTCAAAAAGACAAAATATAAAAATATAAGATAACAATACTAAGACACATATTTATAGGAATTTAAATTTTTTATTAATAACACACACACACACACACACACACACACACACACACACACACACACACACACACACACACACACACACACACACACACACACACACACACACACATGCGCACGCGCGCGCGCGCGCACACACACACACACACACACACACACACATGCATAAAAAGATAAGACACGACATATACAACTTGCTACTTAGAAAGATAAAATAGATTAGGAAAAAGATGTGTGATTTATATACATGTGAGTTATATAAAAGACAAACTAAGGAAATGAACAATATTATGTTGGGAAATAATTATGTTAATAAAAAAGGTTACTAAGGACAATATATACAAATATCCTAAGAGTAATAACTTTTAGGGTCATGATTAAATATGTACATGGGCTGATTGGGCCCAAAGAGTTTTTTATTACAACTTAGACAAGGATCCAAACTAGTCATGAACGACCATTTTTAGGGTCTAAAGTGAATGATCAAGATTTAGTTTCATAGTGCATGATGGATCTTGGTGTTTCTATCGCTAATTCGCTTTTTCAGATTATAAAGAGAGAGAAGAAACTAAAGAGATAAATGGACAAGGCATGAAGTACCTGGATAAAGACTGTGCACCGTAATCCAGACGTTTGTGAGCACCCCTCTTTGGCTATGGAGGAATGACACCTGCAAAGAAAAAGAACTTGGACAAGAAAATGTTAGATGGATAGGCGGTGGGTTGCCAAGCAAAAGCTTGTTCCCAGAAGTATGAGAACTTCCTTAAGGGAGGTCAACCCACTATTTTGATAAGAGATAAGTGACTGATAAAAGACAGAATGTTAAAATAGACTAAAATGATAGCAAACTGAAAGAGAAAAGGAAGCAAAGGCTTACCTGGAAGAAGCTGTTGGACTGGTTACAGTCGCCGGCGTCGGTGGTCCTACCGGCGTCGGTTGTCGAAGGTGCCGACATCGGCTATGTTGCTGACGTCGGTCGGGGTAATGGCCGGCGTCGGTCGGGGCAATAGGCAGGGTCTGGTCTGGGCTTGGTCTGTGGGCAGGTCTGAGACAGAATTTATGGATGTGCTTGAATGGTTTGGAGAATGGTCTGGGTCTGGTTGGGTGCCCTGTGCAGGGTCTTTGTTGACAGGGGGAAGAGGAAGTTGTCTGGGATTGTATAGAAAAGGGGACAGTGTGAGAGGAAGATACACAGAGGACAGGGCCTGAGAAGGCTTTTCAGCCTCTCAGGGGGAAGAATAGAGGGAGCAGGAAACAACAGGGATACCAGATAACTGGAAGCTAAAGAAATGAAACGAAATGAAATAACAGACTGTGCTTACCTTTTTGTTTGCCAAATGAAGAGTGGGAGAGCTGTTGTTGGAGCCACAGAAGGCTTTTTGTAAGAGGAGATTCCTGATCTAGAGCCTTTGCACCTGTTGCTGCTGTTGCACGAGGTCCAAATAGAGGAGAGACGAATGCCAAAATGCCAAGAGAATTCTGTTTGCGAGCTCAATGGTCCAGGTGCTGCAACGGATGCAAAAAGGGGTAATGAAGGCTGCCGACACCGGCAGTTTCGCTGATGTCGGCCGAAGGGTCGCCGACGTCGGCGGTGGCAGAATGGGGACAGAGACTAAAAATAGCCTCTGCCCATTCTTGCACGCCGCCGGGCGAGGGGTTGTGGGAAGAACGGTCACGAGGATGCTTAAATGGGCATGGGGGGAAGATAATGAGGAGATTTGGCATAATAAATGCCAGGGGGAAGGTGGAGGGATTCAAGGGAGGATCCAAGGTGGCAAGGGTGGGATGGAAAGGGGGCCACTTTAAAATATTTAAGTTATTTTAATCATATGAAGGCCAAGGGTTAGGATAGGGGTTTGAGGCGAACAAGGGGGAGAACCAAGGTGCAGACACGTTTGCGGTGTCTACACTTGGAGTAAGAAATATTATATGAACCCTTTGATAATGATGATATTAGTGGCAACTCTTTTAGGGATATGTGCTAATGGGTGGATACAAACAGACAAGTGTGGAGGTAATTGAGGCAAATATGATAAATAATCATCAAGGATGTGATCAATATACATATTAGGATGTCCAAAATGGGTTGAGTGTATTTTGAAAAGTGAAGTTAGATATTATGGAAGACTCCTCAACGTATATTTCCCTTGTATGATTAGTAATGATTTACCCCAATTTAAAAATTCATATCTCCTAATTCTTATTAAGCATGTAGTATACACCCACTATTAAGACCAGGGTTATATGGAGAATGATGGAATGTAATGGAATGAAAGGGAGAAGTGGAGTGATGATGGATATTTTTTAGAGCCTTTCAAATATAAAAACATTTTAAATGTATAATATTCATAGGATCATCAAGCTCATCACCATCATGTGTAGCTAATATGTCGGCTCATGATCCAAATTTTATAACAATGATGTAGGGCCCAAGATTTTTTACTTAAAATTTACCTTTTTTGTCTCAGTCTACATTAGTGTTATTCTGATTCTCCTTATGGATTAGGTCACCAACTTCAAATTCTCAAGACTAGATCTTCTTATGATATTGGCCCTTGAGCTTATTATGGTATGCCCTAAGATGATTCAAGGAATTTTGGTACTTTTAATCTAATATCTCAAGCTCTTTTAACCTTTTATATCTATAATTATGATCAATAATCATTCCTCATAAAGAGATTCACAAAGAAGGGAGCTCAATTTTGATAGGAAAGATTACTTCTGTGTTATAGACTAGAGAATACAGAGTGGCCCTAGTAGGCATTCTGACACTAGTTATATAGGACCAAAGAGTAAGATATAATTGAAAATGCCAATTTATACCAACATCATTGATAATTTTCTTAAAGACCTTAAAAAGTGTCTTATTGGTCACTTCTACTTGTTCTTTACACTAGGGATAGTATGGTGTAGAAAAATGCTGCTCAATGTGATAACATTTACATAGATCTTCAGCTTCTTGATTTTTAAAAGACCTATCATTATCTAATAATATTTTCACTAGGATTCTAAAGTGGAAAATGATTTGATTCAGAATAAATTTTGATATTTGGAGACCTGTGGTATAAATTAATGACATGGATTCAAACCATTTTATAAAATACTTTGTAGCCATGATTATAAATTTGTGCCCATTAGATGATGCTAGATTGATTTTTGCCAATTAGATCTATCCTCCATATGGAAAATGGCCATGGGCTCATTATAGGCTATAGCTCTTATTCAAGGGTATGAATGAGATTACCATGTTTTTAACATGCTACACATTTATGTACATTTTGGTAGGTATCATGATCCATTATGGGCAAATAGTATCTAATCCTGAGTAAATTATTAGCCAGGGCTATCCCACTGACATGATCGCCACATATACCATCATGAACATCCTTGATTATGAGATTAGCCTCCTCTGATGTCAAGCATATTAATAAGGTCCCATTATATCCTCACTAATAGAGTGTGCTATCAAGGATGGTAAGACGAGATGTACAATGGATGAAGGCTTTGCAATGGTAATGATTGAGGTCTAGTGGTACAATGTTTTCAAAGAGGTAAGTGTAGATATCATGATACTAGGATAGACTGGGATCAAGTATGGAATAAATTTGACAATGATCCATGGATTTTTGAGCTAGTAATATCAATTATTCAACTAGAAAATTTACTTTGAGGACATTGTCTAAAAGATCTATCAAGGACTTGATAGTGGCCATAGATTCAGTTAATTACTTCCCCTAAGCACTTGTTTAAATGTGATGGACTAAATTTTTTGCTTCAATTAGTCCACTAGTTATTTATAATGAAGCAATTTATCATATTTCATCTAGAACTTCTCATTCACTTATTTGATAATCAATTATGAATCACTAAATACCTGAAGGTGTTGGATATTCCATTGGATGGCAAGGTGGAGACCAAAAATCAAGGCCTCATATTTAGAGATATTATTGGTATATGGGAAGTAGTTCAGAAGTCTTTAGGGATTAGCTCACCTTATGGGGTTATCGAAAGGATTCTTGATCTTGACCCATGTGTGGTGAAAAAGCCATCAAAATATAGTTTCCATCTATTTGATTCTATAGTAGTCAATATGGACTCATCTAGAAAGGTCACGATGAGAGGCTTAATGTCTGTAATAGGTGCTAACACAAGTTTATCTATGATAATTTGTCCTTTGATGGAATTTTTATTTATATATTTGATATCAAATTCACTTAACAACATAATCCATTTGGCCATTCTACCAGTTAAAGCAGATTTTGATAACATATACTTAAGAGGATCAAATTTGGCTATACATTGGACTTGGTTATTTAGCATATAATGCCTAATTTTATATGATGCAAAGATGGTGTCAAAGCAAGACTTTTAAATATGGGTATAATTAAGCTCATATGAGATCAATATCTAGCTATGATAATAATTTACTCATTCTTTTCCTTCATCATTGTGTTGAGATAGGAGGGCCCCTATAACATAAGATGTTGTATATATATATAAAAGTAAAGGCTTTCCCATAATGGGTGGTGATAAGACCATAGGCTTAACCAAATATTGATTGAGATTATCAAAAGCTTGTTGAAAATTTGAGTTCTATTTGAAATGAGTTCGCTTATTCAAGAGGTGGGTGAAGGGGTGATATTTGTTTGCTAGTTATGAAATAAAAAGATGAATGGCCTATAATTTACGTTGAAGCCTTCTACGCTGCTTCAAATTTTTGGGAGGAGGCATTTCAAGTATAGCTTTAATTTTTGCTAGATCCACCTTAATGCTCCTCCTAGATACTATCAACCATAATATTTTTCCCAAGGTGACTCTAAACACATATTTCTTGGGGTTTAATCAGACCTTATAGTCTTTAAGCCTCCCAATTTTTTTCTTAAGACGATGGGATGCTCAAATCAAAGTTTAGACTTCCCCAAGATATCATCTACATAATCCTCTATAATGTCATGCATCATGTCATGGAATATCATGGACATATCCCATTGGTAAGTTACTCCCACTTTTTTAAGACCAAAAGGCATCACTTAATAATAGATGATTCCCCTTGGAGTGATAAATGCTATATTATATTGATCTTTGAGAGCAATTTTGATTTTATTATATCTTGAAAATCCATCCATGAGGGATAACATCTCATAGCCTACGTAGAATCCATGATCATGTCTATATTTGATATGGGGAAGTCATATTTAGGGCATGATTTATTGATGTCTTGAAAATCCATGAAAATTTTGATTCCTCCTTGTGGTTTGGCCATGAGGACAATATTAGATATCCATTCAGAATAATCAATGGGATGAATAAATACATCTTGAAGGAATTTCTGCAATTATTCTCTAACTAAAAGCACCACCTTGGGGTTTATTTTACAAAGTTTTTGCTTGATAGGTTTTGAATTTAGATGGATGAATAGATGATACATTAACAAGGTTGGATCTATCCCTAGCATATCTGAATGACTCCATGCAAAAACATCTATATATTCTTTGAGTAGCTTAATAAGGATTTGTTGTTCTTTTGGTGTAAGAATTGCCCCCAATTTAATGATTTTAGGATTTTCATCCATTCCAAGGTTTAATTCAATAACCTCCTTAATGAGAGTAGGTGATTGATCCTATAAATATGTTAGGGGTGAGGGTAATTCCTCATTTTTTGAAGTAAATTCATCTGGGAGTTCCATATCTAATTTTGTATAGAATTTTGACTCATTATGAGTGGAATGGTATCTTCCATATTGAAAGAGGGATCATCATATTCATATTCCTATTCTTTGATTTGATTTAATGATGTTTGTTGTTCTCTAAAATAAGTAAACTTATTGAGACTAATAGAGAACCCTTTCTTATGGTCTCCTAATGGCATAAAATCTCTTGCTCCCAGATATTCAATAATGGCTTCATCACTTTGGAATATGTCAAAGGAAGGTTCATTCTTTTGATCCTAGTCTATCCATGTGGGATAATAAAGGGAGATGTTGATAGTGGATATGGATGTGTCATGAAAGATATTTGTGGCATCCAGATCTTCATAAAGGCTATAAATGGAACCTATTTTGATGTCTTCATTAGAGGTAGACTCCTCATGAACTGAAGAAGTGTCTTGGAAGATAGTGCTTAGGTTGATGTTGAGAGGTTTGTACCCTAAAACAAGATGTTTTAGGTGTTCTTGAACCACTTTAGGCTCAATCCTACCTTATTCATCTTTCCCTAGTCCTTTCCCTTTGTAATGCATGTTCTGAAGCATATTTTGAAACTAGGGATACTTCTGTTTATGGAAATCTAAGGCCTCATCATCAAGAATAAGCCATGAATCATATAGTTCATCAAAGTATTCTTTTAATATCATGCTTGCACTAGTAAAGGTCATGGATCCAAATTGGTAAATGATGGGATTTCCTCATGGATGGGGACCTATATATATGTGGGGAGAGTGGTAAGTCTCTTAGACAAAAGGTCTTGTAGTCATAATCTTCACAACCTATGAAGGTGATCTTAAGATGGGTAATATTTGGGGATTTATTTGAATCAGGTGTTAGATCATTAGGGTGGATATACTTCACAAATTTTGGACTATGAGTGGAACTATAGGTGCTAGGGAAATAACAAGTGGGAAAAGATTGATCCATTTGATAGCTATGAAAGTGTTTTATCTCTCTTGGGATGGTAACCTCCATTATTGAATGACATAATTTTAATCATTGATAAAGGGTAGAAGTAACTGCTCACATTTCATGGATCCATGGGCATCCCATAAGTAAATTTTATAGAAGATCAACATACACTACATGGATTAAATTTTGGTGTATTATGGGTCCAAAAACTATAGGTGTTTTTAACTATTTTTCACTTTTTCACATTCAGAAGAAATAAGAAACTAGAGATAATGGTCAGGGGTTAGATGATACTCGGATGAAGTCACACACCATATCCAGATGATTGAAGGAGCTCCTCTTTGGCTATGGAGGATGACCCCTGTAGATAAAAAAGGCTTAAATAGAGAAAATGTTAGATAGATATATAGTGGACTGCCAAGCAAAGCTTGATCTTAGAAGTGCAAAGACTTCCTGGAGGGATGACAGTCCACTAGTTGATAAAAAAGTGTTTCTAGAAAGAGAAATGGTAAAAGATCGAACAAAAAAAATAGAGATAGTGCGTACCTATATGCTGCTATCAGTGTTCCACAGTCACCAACATCGGTAGTTCTATCGGCATTAGTTGGTTAAGGTTGCCAATGCTGATTTTATTGCTAGCATCAGTAGAGGCAATGGGCCTTAGTGCTGATGTCAGTAGGGGCAATGAGTGTGGGACAGGTTTTTGGTTGATTTTTGTGGTCAACAGAATGGTTTGAGAGGTTGAAAAGGGTTGTATAGGGATGTAGGTCAATGAATATGGTCTGGGAAAGGGCCCAGGTAGAGGATAGGGGTGGAAGGAAGATAAGGATGAGGGGAAGGCTTTTCAGCCTTTTTGAGAGGAAGGTTGGGTTGTCTCAATAGTTCTCAAGAAATGAACAATGGACTAATTACCAAATGCATTTGAAGGAATACTAAAAATGTAAACCAAAAGAAATACTTAGCTCTTGGTGGAGAACCAGAAGTGCAGAAGACCTATTTCTATTATGGCTGATATGGGAGACTTCGTGCAACCTTCAATCTGTTATGGAGTGATTGATGCAAAGTTTTTGAGCTTGGAGAGTGCTGTTGGGAAGCTGATGCCTGCAAAGAGTCGAGGAGCAAGAGATCTCAGAACCTAGAGCAAGAGAATTCACATTCGTGGGGGGGCCATGTAATAGAGGTTGAAATTTAATTTTAAGGCAACTGACATCAGTGATACCACCAGCGTCGGCTGACTATTGGCTAATGTCAGTAGCTAAAGAATGGAAAAAAGGTTATTTTTAGCCTTTTGCCCATTCTTCCAACTGCCAGGTTTAATTGTCATTGGAAAATGGTCCAAAGGTAGATTTAATAGGTGTGAGAGGTTAGTGGGAGAGTTGAAATGGGGTCTTAGGTAATTAAGATTTGCCATGGGGTGATGGAGGTATCCAAGGTGGGATGTCATGGGTGATGTTATTAATTTAAAATAAGTAATTTATTTTAAATTAATAAGTGTGTGGGTTAGGAATGTTTGAAAGTGGACCAAGGGGACCAAGGGGGAGTTGACAAAAGAGTAGACACAATTTTGGTGTCTACATTTTCCCCTTTTTGTCTTGTTGGTTGTTCTTGACAAACTATAAGACAAAAACAAGAGTAAGTTGCCCCAGGTATGGGATGAGGTGTTCCCCCCTCAAAGCGGGAGTCGAGGGAAGGGACCCTAATATTAGGTGCTAATTTGATAGAGAGTGGATGGATATGGTGAAGTTTGAGTGTGAACACTGCAAAGGGGTGGGATTGTGCTTATACCACTTCACACGATAGATAGGTCAAATTGTCATAGGTCAAAGTTAAGGATTGCTAATATTGAAATAACCAGTCCCTAGAATTTAGTTATAGCTAATTGGGTTATATGATCCAAGTTATAGCTCTAATGGGCATCATGTTCTAGGTATCTTGGGCTCAGAAAGTGCTCCTGAAAAACACAAAAATGTCACAAGTAGTGGGGATCAACTAGAGCATGATTCGATACTTGTGAGAATTGTGGACAATTTGCTAACTATTTGTGAGATAGCATAGGCAATCAAAATAACCAAGGTAGAGTTGTCTTGAGAGTGGTCATGGTCTGAGGAGATAGTTGTAATCTCCAAGGTCATTGGTTGAGTTAGGTTAAGATAAAAGTGATCTCAAGTATACCCCAGGAGGAGGCTAAGATGACTTTTACTATGAGGGCTGGTTGTTTTGGGCATGATTTTGGTTATTTTGAAGAAGATTGATGTGTTAAGGCCACTGATGTTAGTTATAAAACTGATGTCGATGGCCAAAAGGGACTGACATTGACAAAAATCAACTGATGTCGGTGGCCTAGGGCACGCTTTTGCCGACATCGGTGGCCTACCAAATCTGATAAAACTAGATTGGCAGCCCACCAAAAGTCATTTGTGACATTTGTCAAAGTGAGAATTTGAGCTCTAGATTTGATTGAGTGAAAGTGACTTAGAGTTCACTGTAGTAACTATGAAAGGTGTCAGAGTGAGATTGGGTGAGAAAGTGAGTGAGGTGGAGAGTGATTAGAGGTTGAAGAGTTGGTTGTGGGCCACTAAGATTTTGTGGAGAATTCAAGGCAGAAGAGATGGTAGAGGGTAGAGGAGGCCTCATAGGAGGACCACCACTAATGGCACCCATCATACCACCATGATGACATCGATGGGATGAAGTAGGAGGTGTATTTAATTGTTTGGTTTGTTTTTGAATTTGTCTTGTTTTTTGAATTTTTTGGTGTTTAGATTTATAAATCAAGGGGGAAGGGTAGTTAGAAGGTTGGGTAGGGTAGGTAAGTCAATTTTAGGTAGGTTTAGGAGGGTTTGGGTAGGTTAAAGGGTTAAAATAGGGAAGCCCTAATTTTTAGGGCTCGCCCCATTTGGCTCTAGGGCCAAACCAGTCACTGATGTCGATGGATTCGCCGACGTCAGCTGACTAGTGATCAATGTCAACCAACCAGTGATTGACATCAGTCACTTAGCTACTGACATCAGTCACTAAGTGACTAATGTCAGTTAGATAACTACCATCATTGGCATGCTAACTGATGTTAGTGGCTACCTGGTCTGAAAAAGATTTTGAAAATTGTCAAGTCAAAGGGTTGAAGCCATGCCGAGAGCTTCTCAGGTGTAAGGATAGGCATATAGGGGGAGGTAGATGGTCAATTAGGTAGATGAATGGGCAAATGGCTAAGCTACCCTTAGGAGACCCCATGTCAATTGAGTATTGCCTACATAGCTCTGGTCATTAGGGGCCTCAAGCTGATGTAGTTCTCCCAAAAGAGAAGAGTGGTCACTGAGATTGTTAGTCAAATTGTTAACATGGGTTTGTGTGCATTAGTTGGATGCAGGCAAGGTAGACGCTGATGCTACGAGATCGGCTCTTAACATTGCTGATGTAGATGCATTAAGATATCACTGGGGAGGAGTGGACTCATATGACTACAGTGGGACTAGGTGGGCTACGGTGTTACTGCCAAGTAGCGTGAGATGTGAGCCTCATGGTGGCGTTAATTGAGCAGTGGAATCACTCCACTAACACCTTCCATTTGCCCACTGGTGAGTGATTATGATAGTCAAGGATGCTACTAGATTTTGTGACTATTGGTACATAGAGTAGACTTATATGCATGCTCAAGAGATGCACATGATATTCAAATGGTTACGCTATTTGGTGAGCATGCTGCTAAGGTGACTTACCATTCAGTGAGTTTTGCATATGAGCCTTTATATGATGCTAATGAGGATGCACATCAACTAGCCATCCTGATGATGATTGGCATCATAGTTTATGCACTGCCAGATGCAGAGGGAGGTAGATTTCTAGTTGCTATGACTAAAGTTTTGATAGAGATGCTGGAGCAGCAAATGGTGTTTACATGGGTGCCCATCTTTTTGGCATAGTTATATAGAGAGCTGTGGGGTATCAGTCAACAGTGGTAGTATAGTCTTTGTGTAGGCCACCTCCTGTACTGCTGGGTGTATGAGCACATTGTGGTCACCCAATCTCTCATCCTGTCAATTGCTATCCAAGCTAGCTTTAGAGTTGGATTCAAGCGATGGTGTGAGGTCATAGCGTAGACTCAAGTGGATAGAGTAGTTAGAGACATCAACTACTATAGGGGGTACTGGAGGCTCTAATCCCTGTAGATATCATTTGGAGACCAAATTTGGTGTACTCAGCCTTCAGAGACTAGGTAGAGTAGCTGGTTGGGGTATAGAGTTTGAGATGGGTCTAAGGTAGATGAACTGGTGAGCTCAAGAAAGTGCCAGTAGAGAGAGTGTAGCACCAGTTTGGGCTGCTATAAGATGTGCCACCCACCTTCCCACAGTACAGGTGTGATGACATAGAGGCGCCACTCCCACTACTAGAGGAGACAGAGGGGCTCAATTTTGAGGAGTTACCAACAGGTCTTGGGATAGCAGATCCAAGGTGCACAGAGGCCTACTCGCATGGTGGGCAGGGTAGTACGTAGGGGTCCAGAGAGCACCAGAGCCTGATCTGTAGGTAGTGTCTAGAGAGAGGGCGTAGCCTGCTAAAAGAGAGATGCTGCCATCTAGGAGAGGGATGCAGCACAAAGATAAGTGACTATTTTGCAAGGCCAAGTCACAAGTTTATAAGGGCAGGTGGCAGGTTTGACAGGCTAAGTGGCTACTTTGATAGGGCAGGTCACCATTTTATAGGGGCAGTTGGCCATAGCCCAAGCATAGGCTTTGGTAAGATAGGTTTTTGGAGGGCAGGGCCTTATGGAGCATCCACCACAGTAGCCAGCTTAGGAGCCAGCACAGTCAACATCAGTGCAACTAGCTCAGTCACATCCACAGGGTTTAGTGTAGGGCGCGGTAGTAGGACTAATGGGTCCACCGTAGACTATACCTATATCTAGGTACAATACTGCTCTAGATGAGATTACATATTATGAGGGGGCCATTAGGGGATTCCCTTAGATATAATGATACTCAGAGATGAGAGTTGAGTAGAGCCAACAGTGATTTATGTCACGAGCGACTACTTCAGGTTCTCGTAGATGGTGCAGATCAGAGGGTGGAGATGATACAGTGTCTTCATGGCCATCACCACCACCACCACAACCATAGCCTTGAGGGCATATTTTTGTGATTATGTATATACTGGCCTGCAAGCCGTTGATGTGAGATGTACACTATTTTTTGAGAGAGAGACACAGATTGTATTATTGTAAACTGTGATGATATATATGATGAGATTTTGACTAGATTATTGATGTGTTATAGAAATGTCTAGTTATGGATGATAATTTTTAGCATTTTTCATATGTTTTAATGATATATGCTTATTGTGATGATGTTTATGATGATGCTAATGATTATATTATGATGATGTTTATGATGTGAATGCTTAATGGGATGATGTTTATGATGATGTTAATGATTATGATGAGAATGATTATGTTATGATACTGTGAATGATGATGTTACAGCTTTTTTCATATTGTGTGATGGTGTATTCTGTAACATTTGTGTCTTGATTGTTAGTTTCCATGTGTATTGTTTTCCATAGAAACTAATGTGATTGGTTTATGATAATGTTAATGGTTGTGAAAATGTGTGATTGGTTGTGATGAAAGAATGGCTGAGCTAACCTCAGAAGACCCCATGTCAACTGAGTGCTGCCTACATAGCCCCTATTTTAAGGGCCTCAGGCCAATGTAGTTCTCCCAGAAAGGGAGGAAGGGTCAAAGTGGTAAATAGGCTGGTTTGGTCATGATAATGGTTTACCACTTCCCATATGTCTGATGGTACATGCTTGAAATGATGAGGGTAAGATGATGTTACAGCCTTTTCTATATTGTGTGATGGTGTATTCTGTAACATTGGTTATGTGGTTTTTCATCCCTAGCGAGTTTCCATATTAGGTGATGGATGTATGCTAAAAATGAAATGAGTTTATTTATGCTTTAGCAAGTAATGGTTTATGCTTGACATAAATTGTGTGGTTGATAGTTTCCATGTGTATTGGTTTCCATAGAAACTAGTGTGAATAGGCTATGAGAATGTTAGTGGTCAAAAAAGGGTTTAGTTGGTTTGGTTTGGTTAGCAAATGATTGGGTTGCATGTGACAAAGGTATGTAGGAAGTGAAAGGCATTTTTGCCCTTTCATTGACAAGGACCATAATGATAACATAGGTAGGGGGGTTTGTAGAAATAAAAGCCCCATTCATGCATTACGTCGTTGACCATTGGTTGTGTTAGAGAAGTAATCGAATCACTTTGACACTAAATGAGCTTAAAATCCCTTGAGTATGTTGGGGTAATAGGTGATGTGATATGTTAGGATAGGGTAACTTTTTTTAGTAGGGATAACTTCACCCCTTTTTATAGGAGACCCTGAGAATGACTACAGGCAAGTCCATGACCTTTTTTTTTTGGTAGACTGATCAATGCAGGAAGTCTATGTAGGGATGTTGTTTTGTTTTATGGTCATATGTGAAGCTGATAGATGCGGGAAGCTTCTAAGAATGTTGTTTGTAGCAAAATTTTTAGGCATATCCATCCTTCGAGGGAGTGGTCTATATTTTTGCTTTATATATTTTTGAGGGCTTTGAATAGCTGTCCTTCGAGGGAGCAGTCTATTAGTTATAGCAATGATGATGCAGCTATCCTTCGAGGGAGCAATCTATATTTAAAGTTTATGACCTTTTGATATTTTGTTGGACATCCCAATTTATTTTTGACAAAATTTTTAGTCATGGACAAGACTATATAAATTTAAGGGTTCCCTTTTTATTAGGATAAAGCATTCATACTTTATAAAAGGGTTACATAGTATTTGTTTAGGGGAACAGGGTTGAAAGGAATGAGGATGAAAATGATAGAGATTACTCAAGGGATGAGCTCAAGTTAAATATCAAGTGAATGAGTACTTGATTAACAGTAGAATGGTCATAGATGCAAGGCATTAAGGGGCTCAGGTTCTGGCCGTCCTTCGAGAGAAGACAGGTGATAAGTCCCTGAACCATACTTGTGCATTATGATATAAGGTCTGAGCCAATTAAGAGCAAACTTACCTCATTTCCATATTGGTCACATGTTGGTTTTATTTGAGGATGAGGTCTCTAATTTTGAAATCTCATTCTCACAGATTTTTGTTATAGGCATGTTTGATATGATTTTGATAGACATGGAGATGGTTGAGGGCAACAAGATAATGTTCGTCGAGTAACTCAAGCTGAGCTAATTGATCTTGATGAAAGTCATCATTAGAAAGTATGTCATACAAAG
This sequence comes from Torreya grandis, assembly GCA_037957365.1. Taxonomy (NCBI): domain Eukaryota; kingdom Viridiplantae; phylum Streptophyta; class Pinopsida; order Cupressales; family Taxaceae; genus Torreya; species Torreya grandis. Next base: position 618,593 of record JARHVA010002798.1, read on the forward strand.
AGATGCATAAAGAAGGTATTTTTACTTCAAGAGGTAGGACAACCTCTATTCCATACACTAAAGAGAAAGGTGTAGCACCTGTAGGGGTTTGGATGCTAGTGCGGTAGGCCCATAAAGCGAAGGGAATGTGAATGTGCCAATCCCTTCCAGTGTCATTGACCACCTTTATTAGAATTTTGGTTAAGATTTTATTGGAATCCTCGGCCTACCCATTTGCTTGTGAGTAGTAAGGTGAGGAGAAGCTGAGCTTGATGCAAAATGAGTTACAAAATTTTTGGACAGTTTTGTTTTTGAATGATTTGACATTATCGGTGATGATTTTGTGGGGTACACTGAAACAATAGATGATGTGGGTGTTGATAAAGTCAACAATTTTGTCAACTTTTATGGAGATGAGGAGAACAAATTCCACCCATTTAGTGAAGTATTCAGTTGCGATGATAATAGATTGATGTCAGAGAGACAAATGGGGGTTAATCTCACTGATTAGATCTAAGCCCCATTGTGAAAAGGGCCAAAAATCCTGAGCGACTTGTAAAGTGTGGATAGGGACGTGAAGCAAGTTAGTGTGCTGCTGATATTTGATGCAATGCCGAACATAGTCGCTACAGTCTTGGTGAAGAGTGGGCCAATAATAGCCTAGATGAAGGATGCATTTGGCAACCAAGTTACCACTGAAGTGTTCGCCACAAATCCCATCATGAACTTGTTTAATGGCATGAGATGCTTCAGTGGAAGTTATACATTGAAGAAGGAGACCATCGAAGCCTCTTTTGTAGAGAAGACCCCCTAGCATGGTATATCGAGTAGTACTCTTGATAAAAGCCCATTGTGCATTGCTAGAGAGGTCAAGAGGAATGGTAGAATAAGTTAAGTAGTCCATAAGTTGTTTATACCAAACATCTTGTGGACTAGAGTCAATGGTGTTGATGAGGTTGATGTTAGTGGAAATATATGAAGGCAACGGCAAATGGTGCACCTTGACATAAATTCTTGATGAAGATGATGAAGATGGAATACGTGAGGTGAGAGAAGCCATGGTGTCAGTAAACTTATTTGTAGATCAAGGAATAGTTTGCAAGAGGTAATGGTCAAAAGATTCTAGCAGGGTGTCAACACGGTGTTTGTACCTTTGTAAAATTTCATTTTTACAAAGATAAGATTTGTTGATTTGATTGACGACAAGTTGTGAGTCACCAAAGATGCTGATGGTCTTGATGCTTAGGAAAAGGGTGGTTTGAAGCCCCAAAATTAAGGCTTCATATTATGCCATGTTGTTGGTACATTCAAAGTCAAGTTTGAAAGATAGGGGCATGGGCTCACCCTTGTGCGGGATGAGAATGACCCCCACACCCCCACCGTGTTGACATTTAGACCCATCAAAGAACATTTTCATTTGATATAAAATGTCATTGGTAGATAATGTGGCGATAGATTTATCGAGAAATTTGTAATGAGAAGGTTGGTTGTCAGGTAGAGGGGCATCCGCTAGTTGGTCAGTGATTGTTTGCCCCTTTATAGATTTTTGTTGGATGAATTCCAAGTTGAATTCAGTAAGAAGCATGAGCCAACAAACCATACATTGGTTTTGTTATGGCTTGGAATGCATATATTTGAGGGGGTCAGTGTGGGTGATGACGTAGGTTTTATGATTGAGAAGATAATGACGGAGCTTGGTAGCAGTAAAGACTAATTCCAAACAAACTTTTTCGATATGAGTATATCAAGTTTCATAATTAATGAGCATTTGACTTATATAATAAACTTATTGCTCATGATGTTGATCATCTTGGTGCACGATCATGGCACCTAAAGAATGATTTGTTGCTGAGATGTAGAGGTAGAAGGGTTGGTCATCTTTTGGTGGAATAAGGACTGGTGGAGAGACAAGATAGCATTTAAAGGCTTCAAAGGCCTCTTGGCAATCCTTATCCCAATAAAAAGAGATGTCCTTCTTGAGGAGGTGATGAAAGGGTTGACATCGATTGAAAAGCTGTGAGATGAAGCAATGAATAGATTGGAGCTTCCCTTGTAGGTTGCAAAGTTGCTTCAAATTGGTGGGTGGTGGCATCTTGAGTATAGCTCAAATTTTAGTGGGATCAATCTCAATACCATGAAGAGAAATGATGAACCCCAAGAGCTTCCCTGAGAGAACCCTAAAGATGCATTTCTTGGGATTAAGGCAAACATTGTATTGAAGAAGGTGAGTGAAGATGATTTTAAGAATTGTTAAATGGTCACAATGAAGCTTAGATTTGCCTAGTAGGTCATTGACAAGTCCTCCATGATTTTGTGGAGAAGATCATGAAAGACGTAGGTCATGGAACATTGATATGTGGCACCTGCATTCTTTAGGCCAAAAGGCATGAGCTTGTAGCAAAAAGTCCCCCATGGGGTGATGAAGGTAGTCTTGTGTTTATCTTTTGGTGCAATCAAGATTTGGTTATATCCTAAAAATCCATTCATGAGCAATAGCATCTCATGACCGGCTGTAAGATCAACAAGTTGGTTGATGTTGGGTAGAGGAAAATCATCTTTTGGGCAAGCTAGGTTAAGGTCATGAAAGTCAGTGCAGATTCAGATCCCCCCAGTTGCTTAGGTGATAGGGATGATATTTAACACCCATTACGGATAATAAATGGGTTGGATGAAGGAGACAGAGAGAAGACACTGAAGCTCCTCTTTGACAAGTAATGCAACTCGAGGATGCATCTTGCAAAGCTTTTGCCTGATAGGCTTAGCCTCTGGGTTTGTGACAATGTTATGAATGGCAATGTTAGGGTCAATGTTGGGCATGTTGCTATAGGTCCAAGCAAAGGCTTGTCTATGGTCTGAAAGGAATTTGGTGTAGTCAATTTGTTCTTAGGTGTCTAAAGACTGACCAATCTTTAAAACATGAGGAACATCAGAAGATGGAAGGTTGATGTCAATGGTTGATTCATTTAACATAACTTGCATTTCAAAAGGAAGGGAGCATTAAATGAAAGAGTCATCGGTACCCATGTAGGTGAGAATGGCATCATCGTCTATGCATTAGACAGTGTTGATGGTATCAGATTCATCGTCTATCATGTTTGGATAAATGAGAGGGAGAGACCTAGATACCCCACCTAGTTGATAGGTTAGGGGTTCCAAGCGAATGGTGTTTATAAAAAAAAACTAGGAGGGATGGAAACCACTGACTCCATAAGTGAAGATGAGAGAATAGGTGAGTTTGGAGGTCATTAGTCTATGATAGGTTCAGGGTGAGGGTTTTTAGAAGTTTCAGTAGGTTCGTCAAAACCCAGGCCATGTCACTTCTTGGCATTCTTTATGGCCTCATCATTTGGTGGTTCGATGGGCTAGTGGGAGCCTTGTTCGTAGCACCCAAAGCCAAAGCCCTTCCATGCACACCTATAAAGATAGGTATGAGCAAAGTTTAGATTTCCAAGAAAAGAGAAGTCAGATGTGAATAGTTGAGATGATGAAATATGATTCCCATCAGTGGGAGCTCAATTTATCCCCCCATAGATGAGATTTATTTGAAAATTGGGAGGACCATAATGGACGACCATTCCGATTTGATGGTCATAACTAGGACTGTGATGAAGTTGTCCATACTCCTGTAGAGTCTGTAACATGTCCATTGTGAGTAAACGATACTCCCCAAGTGAAAAATGTTGGAAGATATCTTCCATAAGGTCTTTTGTCATCACTTGAGGAGGTGGTGTAGGTGTAACCACCATTTGCGTACTTGTTGAAGCTTTTGTGGGTGAAGCCGGTGTTTGGGTTGATGTTTTTAAAGGAATGAGAACATCGTTGGGTCGATAAGTTGTGTTGCATGTCTTGAAAGGGGAGGGGTCTGTGGGAATGATATGGACTTGACCGTTGTATTCAAATTTGACACAATGGTGTAATGTAGAAGGGACACAGGCCATGGCACGGATCCAAGGTTATCCTAATAACATGTTGTATTGGAAATCTCCCTCGATGATGTAGATGAGCTCTGAGACTAGTCATGGGCCAACATGAATATGTAAGACGATGGTGCCAATGGTAGTGGCCATAGTGTCATTAAAAGATCAAAGAATTACATCAGTTTTTAATACGCAATTCTTTGGAAGGGCTAATTGGTCATAGACATGGGTGAAAATGATATTGATGCTGGCACCCCCATCAATCATAACTCGCTTAATGTGAGTTTGATCAATGTAGGCTGTGATGAAAAGGGTGGCATTCTGATCTTCCAAGTTAGAGGTAGGAATTTTAGAATCACTAAAGGTAATAAAGGCGATGGTGGATAATGATTGGACTAAGGCAGCTAGTGGTTGGGGGTCTTCGAGTTGGACCTTTACTGCCTGTAAGGCTTTGATTAAAGCTTGACGATGTTGTGGAGATCTTTGAATGAGGTCATATAAAGTCATCTTCATGAGAGTTTGATGAAGCTATTTCACCATAGAATCATGGATTGCCTCTGAAGAAGTGGGTTGGGATGTACCCAAGATAGAAATTTTGGGTTTGGGTGATTGAAGAGGTTTGACAAATGGGTAGGTCTAAGGAATAGCAGCTTTCTCTTTTGCTTTATCTTTTTGTGACCTAGTGGCTACATTGATGGTGTTAATCTTGAATAAAAGGGGTGAGGGAGGTAAAGAGACCATAGTCTGTTGATGGGATTCTGATGAAGGTGAGTAATTTTGAGAGATATGGGAAGGTGTTAGAGGTTTGTCAAGAGTATCTTCAAGAAGAAGGGTGCCTTTTTCCATTTATTGGCGAATGACAACCTTGAAGGCACAACAATTTTCAGTGTCATGTCTAGGTGTGCGATGATATAGGCAAATTTTAGTGTCATCGAACCAAGATGATTTTGATCCGAGAGGTTGAAATAGTTTAATAGGTGGAAGAGTTATGCTAGAAGTTTTCAAAAGTTAGCGTAATATCAAAGTATATGAACCCATAAAGGGGTCTGTGCTTGTTGATGCTCTAGGTGTTGATGACTTTTGTTTGGGAGTTGTTGAGGGAGATGTCCATACCACCTTTTGGGTTGGTGGTGTAGCCACTTGCATAGACAACACTTTCTTTGTGAGGGGTGCTGAATTATTTAGAGAAGATATGTTTTTGGTGGGTAAAAGGAGTAATGGAGGCAACATGTTTTGGTTAGGGGTTGGAGTAGGGAGCACTCCTATTATGGTAGAAGGATGAGGGCCCAAAATGGAGGGCAATGACGATGGTGGAGGAGTTTGCCAATGTGTCTTAGTAGATTTCTTTGGTTTGGTTTGAGGACTACTATTATGGAGGGCGAGATTCAAGTCTACATTCACTTGCAAGTGAGTGAGGTTAGGTATGGGGCGAACTCTGAGGGATTTAACCAGTTTTGGTATGGTGGATGTTTGTGAAGATTTAGGTTCTAATGTGGATGTTTGATCTTTTGAAGGTTTGTAAGTAGAAGCTTGGTCCTTATTGGAAACTTTTAGATATTTTGTCACAAGAGGGTCAATAGCATGAGATGAGACGGGACGTGTAAGGTAAGGAGCTTTGAGTTGCTCCCATAATGCCTCATGTTCTAATTTCCTCGAGTGGAGAAATCCTAATTTCTCCACCAATTGAGAGAATGGTTTGGAAGATTTGGATGAGGCCTTAGTTATTTAGAAGACATGGGTGGTTGTGAGACCAAAAATGTGTTAGATGCAGCGATCTCGGACCCAAGGCATGAGAGAGCCATTACTAGATCCTTTTCGATTGAAGTCAGTGAAGAGACAAGTTCTTCTCTTGGTGGAGAAGGAATTAGAGAATGTGACTCCTCAAGAGGATAGAGGGCAGGGATGATTGTGCCTTCTACTTGTGGTTGAGGAGCAAGAAAGGTAAGGTCTTCCATTAGTAGCAGGAAGGATGAAGGTGAGGCTGGCAGTGCTAGTATGGTTAAAGCATCCTCCAATATAAGAGAGGTCAATGGAGAACTAACAAAAGAAGAGGGTTTATCCACCTATGGAAGAGAGATGGGAGAAGAAGGCTCTTCTACTTGTGATGGAAAAATAAGTTAACTAACCTCTTCAAACTGTGGGAGAGGTTGGTCAGGCATAAGAGGAGAGACCGTGTTGACTGTACGTATATTATGCTCTTGGGAGTCATCAGCCATGGTTTGCATGTTGTTTTGGCTAGGGGGATGGTTAGGAAAAGGTTGTCTAAAGATGTTTATGTTTTAGTTAGGTGGCACATTTGGGTTATCCAAGACAAGATCAACTTTATCTAACATGTCCTGAATGATATTCTTGAGGGTCTTACAATTGTCTGTGTCATGGCCTTTGACACAGTGATAATTGCAAAAGTCATTCTCCCTATACCATGTAGGGATGGCATGTGAGGGATCAAATTGAAGGGGTGGTTGCATTTGGGGGAGATTGAGGACTCCTTGTTTGACAAGTTTATCCAACACAGATGCGTATGATTCTCAAATTGGAGTATATTGACGCTGTACATATCATTGTTGGAATTGTCATGTAATGCTTTGAGATGTGGAAGGTTCAGATTGGTTGGTCATTGTTGAAGATGATGATCTAAGTACCATAGCATTTGTTGATCCCTTAGATTTGGAATTGGAAGAAGAAGATTTAGAGGAAGGGTCATTTGACTTTACATTGGGGTATTTACTTCACAATTTGACTTTATTTTCTTTGACAGCATGAAGTTCAAGCTTCCTAGCCATGGTGAAAGCTTCGTCAAATATGCAAAATGTTTGGACCCGCAAAGTAGATGAAATGTGTTTGGCACATGCTTGTGAAAAGATCTCAATGAGCTCAAGTTGGGGTAAACAAAAAGAGATTTAGTTGATTAAGACTCTCCAACGGGCAACGAAATTGGCTATTGATTCATCGTCAAATTTCTGATAGAGTATAGGTCTGTGATGGAGACCTTTTTGGTGATGTTGATTGAAAAGTGGTTAAGGAAAAGTTGAGCCAGTTGAGTGAATGTAAAAAGAGAGTGACTGGTAATAAAACTATACCAATCGAGGGTAGTACTAGAAAGCGACATGGGAAATGTGCATAGTAACAATGCATCATCATGTGTTATAAGGTAACAAGCATGTCTAAATGCTCGTAGATGTTACTGTGGGTCTTCCTTACTCTAAAAGTGAGTAAACTTGGGTAGTTCCCACTGACTAGGATATGGCCGGATTGGGACTGAGGGATGAATAGGTTCATTACAGATTTGTTCATATGAGAGAGCATTTCTTGAACCTGAAAATGATGTCTCAAGATTAGACATCTTGTCCATCAACATCTTGATTAGATCGGTTGATGGATTTGAAGGTGGGGCACTTCCTAGATTGTAAGGCATTTGGAAGGTGCTAGGAGGGGCGTATAATGTAGTTGGTTGTGCTTGTATAGGCGCAACATATTGGTAACTAGTCATAGGGACTGATGTTGAAGCCAAGGGTGGTTGTGTCATGAAACTAGAAGGCAAAACTTGACTTGATGTTGCTAGAGGTGGTTGGGTGGTGGAAACACTAGCCAAAAGATGAGTAGCCACCCTTGTGTTGATGGGTGCAAGAGTAGGTGGGATGGAGACAACTAGGTTTTGGAATGGTGTAGAACTTTGTTGAATGGTTTGTGGTTGAGGGGGTACCGAAACCCCAATGGATGTAGGTCTAAAAATATAAGGAGAGGCCACACTTTGAAGATTGGTCATGGTCGGGTTAGTAGTTGAGGCAATGGCCTGGGTGTTTATGGGTTGAATTACAGAAGCTGTTGATATGACTGTCATCTCAACTAAGGAAGTTGACATCCCATAAACTAGGTTGCCTGAAGAGTCTCGCATTTGAATTCTTGTGAGATAGTGTTAAAGGGCCTTGACATTGAGGTCAAGGAACCTTTCAAAGTCTTGGTCCCCTTTGGGAACAATAGGGGGTTGAGTTGGGGTTGGTTGGGTAGGAGTTCATTCAGTTTCTGAATTATACTCCATTTGGGGACTTGATATGGAAGGCGAAGGCGGGAGTGGTTGTTGCTTTGCATGGTCAACAAGAGTTTTGGTTTGACTACATGTCAAAACCATCCAAGGCAAAATAGATTCAAGTTCTAAAGACTGTATGTTTTAGCCTCAAAAAACCAAAATTTGTTTTTGATAGCACAAAGGTCAGGTTTTTAGCTTGCTGTTTGAGAAGAAAAGTTTCCTGATAGTGACCGACATCGGTAGAAAAACTGATGTCAGTGAAGAAAGTTTTCGACGTCGGTAAAAAAAATAATGTCGGTTACAATGTATTTCCAGAAACCCAAAAAATTGACAATTTTTTGGAAGAAAGAGGAAGAAAGTTCTGACTTGTTTTGGAGCTCAAAATAATGCGTCCTTACTAGCTCAAAAAACCAGATAAAAATAGAAAAGTGGATGAAGACAAGTAGACCCTAAATGTTGAATTCCTAAGATTAAATTTTTAGAGTTGTATTGGCTTATGCCTTAGAAGAGTGTGTTTGGAAAGTTGGCTTTTAGAATGGGTCTTAGAAGAAGCAGTCTAAGGTTGGTTTCGGGTTAGTTTTGGTGCTCAAGATCTGTATTAGGTTCTATACATGGCCTGGTGCTAGGAGCTAGCTCCCCTCACTTCACGAGCCCAGAGATAAGCTGGGTCGCTTAGCCAGTATATACTTCCCCTAGAGTTTATACTCTGCCAGAGAACAGAGTGGGTTCTCCCCTTGGTAGTGAAGTCCAAGTGGGATCACTGGGAAGGGTAAGGTATCCGCTAGGTGATGAAATCCTAGTCGGACCTTGTCTCAGGTATGTTTAGATGTTTGATTGTGATAGTGGTCTGGTCGTGTAACATAAGTGCACTATGATTTATTCATAATGCAATTTAATTACTAGATGAGCTAAAAATGCATTCAGGTAGGAATGAAATGCGATATGTTTTTAACCCAAATTGAAATGTGTGTTCAGATGCAGACAAGTGGAGAAAAGGTTAAGAGTATGAATTTCACTACTCTAAGATGCAGGAAAGAAAAAAAATAAGGATTCTTTTTAACTTGCTAATGGTGTCTTTTCAAAAGAGATAGAAGAAAAGGATGCAAGAAGAGGTTTAATGCACCTATATGAAAAGTTTGCTTTTTAGAAGAAATGAACCCAAGGAAAACTCCAGGGTCCCATCGGGCATGCCAAAAATGTTTCTAACTATTTTTTTCTTTTTCACATTCAGAAGAAATAAGAAACTAGAGATAATGGTCAAGGGTTAGATGATACCCGGATGAAGTCGCACACCGTATCTAGATGATTGAAGGAGCTCCTCTTTGGTTGTGGAGGATGACACTTGTAGATAAGAAAGGATTAAACAAAGAAAATGTTAGATAGATATATAGTGGACTGCCAAGCAAAGCTTGATCCTAGAAGTGCAAAGACTTCCTGGAGGGATGACAGTCCACTAATTGATAAAAAGAGTGTTGCTAAAAAAAGAAATGGTAAAAGACTAAACAAAAGAAATAGAGATAGTGCGTACCTGTATGCTGTTATCAGTGTTCCATAGTCACCGACATCAATAGTTCTACTGGCATCAGTTGGTCAAGGTTGCTAACATCAGTTGTACTGTCAGCATTGGTAGGGGCAATGGGCCTTAGTGCTGATGTTAGTAGGGGCAATGAGCCTGGGATGAGTTTTTGGTTGATGTCTGTGGTCAATAAAATGGTTTGAGAGGTTTAAAAGGGTTGTATAGGGATGCAGGTCAATGAATATGGTCTGGGAAAGGGCCCAGGTAGAGGATAGGGGTGGAAGGAAGATAAGGATGAGGGGATGGCTTTTCAGCCTTTCTGGGAGGAAGGTCGGGTTGTCTCAACAGTTCTCAAGAAATGGACAATGGACTAATTACCAAATGTATTTGAAGAAATATTGAAAATGTAAACCAAAATAAATACTTAGCTCTTGGTGGAGAACCAGAAGTGCAGAAGACCTATTTCCATTATGGCTGATGTGGGAGACTTCGTGCAACCTTCAATCTGCTATGGAGTGATTGATGTAGAGTTTCTAAGCCTGGAGAGTGCTGTTGGGATGCTGATGCCTACAAAGAGTTAAGGAGCAAGAGAACTCAGAACCTAGAGCAAGAGAATTCACCTTTGTGGGGGGGCCATGTAATAGAGGTTGAAATTTAATTTTAAGGCAACTGACATTGGCGATACCGCCAGCATCGACTGACTGTTGGCAGACGTCGGTGGCTAAATAATGGGAAAAAGGATTTTTTTAGCCTTTTGCTTATTCTTCCAACTGTGAGGTTTAATTGTCATTGGAAAATGGTCCAAAGGTAGATTAAATAGGCGCGAGAGGTTAGTGGGAGAGTTGAAATGGGGTCTTAGGTAATTAAGATTTGCCATGGGGTGATGGAGGTATCCAAGGTGGGGTGTCATGGGTGATGTTATTAATTTAAAATAGGTAATTTATTTTAAATTAATAAGTGTGTGGGTTAGGAATGTTTGGAAGTGGACCAAGGGGACCAAGGGGGAGTCGACTAAGGAGTAGACACAATTTCGGTGTCTACAATAGGAAGATCAATAGTTCATATAGACAACCTTTCATTATCATCATAAGATTTTATCATTATGAAATTAGACATTAATGAAGATTTAGAGTACCCCAATTTATTGAGAAAATCCATATTGCACAACTTTAAATTTGACCTTCCATCTATGAGTACCCATGGGATTTTATGATTGGAGATGGAAATTTCAATGAATATTGGATAATTATGATATGGGCCTATAGTGGCATGTATTAGGCACTGGAAGTGATTTTTTGTGAAGGGGATAAATGACCCACCAATGCCTAAAATTGTCTAGTATCAATATCTATAGGGACATTGAGTTTATTTAGGACTTGATTAAGAATCTCTTGATGTACCGATGATGTTTTACGAAGATCCATAATAGAGATTTAGGCTGGAGTGTTCTCAAGGTGTTGGATTATGTTATATGGTTTATCAAAAGAGTTTAGGACTTTTTTAGAGATATTAACACTTTGAGTTGTTGAGGTGGATGGATCTTTTGGTGGTGCTCTAGGAACAATGATTTTGGCATGTTGTGTAGTCACTACATAGTCAGTTATTGCCTTGTTAATCTTGAGGATGGTGGATGGTGGTTGTGTGGGCTCTTGGGGGCCCTAGACTTTTATGGTATTTACATAATGATATGGAATAGAATGGTAATTAGTGTGATTGGAAGTGAAAGCTTGAAATTGAACCTTAAGTGGTTTTATTTGCCTCTAAACATGCTTAGGTAAGGGGTCCTAATATATTATCAACTATTGATTCTTGAATTGACTGATTGGGCTCTCCCCTTCTACTTCGATATCCCCTTTTTCAAATAGATCTTGGATGTAGTGTTTCAACTACATGTATTTTTTAGTATTATCCCCCTTAACTCTGTGATATTAATAAAATTCATCATCATGATACCAATCTGATCGTGGTTTATTATCATCTAATGATTATATTTTAGGGAGATTAATGATATTTTTTAGCTATTAACTATTGTAGGACCACTTCTGTAGGTATACCAAGACTGGTTAGAGGCATTTTTTTGGTTTAGGGTATAGACTTTCCTTATGGTACCCTTATAGTGGATACGTTCTATTTATTAGTAGGGGAAGTTTTCTACATTATCTAAACACACTTAGAATATGATACTCCATCCCTTATGAATAGGCCAAATATAGCCCTTTTACCTATTCTCATGCCACTGACATCAGTCAACCCATGACCGACATCGATGGGATCATTGACATTAATTAATTAAGCCAAATTCCAAGATAATATTCAAGTTAATACAAATTAGAAAAATCAATCATTCACATACAAGTTTTTGACATTTGACTTTCTACATCCAAGCTTATCGTTACTCTACACAAATCAGTCCAGATTAAGAATTGATATACTGCACATAGCTTAGATTCTTCTGAATTGGTAACACATGCTTGTATTTCCTACTCATGTATTGCTTCAACATGCCTTATTAGAGAAATCTATATGGCACTCACATTTCATCTATTTCACCAACTAATTATATCTCTATGTTTTGTAATTCCTTTAAACAATCATTTTATAATTACTTTAAGTTATATTGTTTATCATTTTATGAATGTCCTAACTCTCACTATAGAGGAGTTGTAAACTCCTTCACCTATTTCCTTATTCAAACATACCAACCCTCTATCTATACCCACTTGAGTCTTACCCACTCCCTTACGACTCTTTCAAACCTCATAAACCTGACCAACATCCATCTTCCAACTCAGAAAAGTTTCTTGTAACCTCCTAAAAACCTACTTCCCCTACCAAAATTAGTCATGTAAGTGACATAAATCATATCTCCTTAATGACATCAAAAACCTAACCAGTGTTAGTGACTGTGTATTTCCACCAACTTCTTTAAGGCTACCTAAACAACCTCTAAAAACACCAATAACTCATATTACCTACACTGTGTCACTCTCTACTGCACTAAGACTGCAAGAATGATATGAACAACTCTCTCTTACTCGCTCTTTCATTTTTTTATTCATTACCATATTATTTCAAAAAGTGGACTATCATCCCTAAGGAAGTTTGACACTTCTAGGAATAAATGCATAGCTTGACAGTCTACTCATATATCTACTAACAAATATTTTGGTGGTAGTGCTTTCTTATTCACATGTAATCCTACCTAGCCAAAGAGGAGTGCTCAACATCATCTAGATATGTCACACAACCAATATAGGTTCTCTCTAATCTCTAATCCCTACCCTTCATCTCTATTTCCCCTTAAAAATCAAATAGATTCAAAATTTAGTGAAATATTTTTGGCACGCCTGATGGGACCCTAGAATTTTCCTTGGGTTCATTGCTTGTTTTAGGCATTCATATAGATGCATTATAGTGAAAATTTCATTCCTTTCACTTTTTCCCTCTCTTTTTCATCAAAACAAAATATTCAATATTTTATTTTCTGTTTAAAGGCAATAAACTAAAATTTCTTCTTCCTTGCCACTCTTTTCTTTCTTTTGCCTCTAAACAAAACTTATCATTTTTCTTGTAAGTTAAAAATAATCTCTTATTTATCTCTTTCTTTCATGCACATTAGGATAGTGAAATTCATTCTCTTATCCTATTTCATCATTATTTTTATTTGAATAAAAACACTTCAGATTTGGATTTAAAACTTACTGCACTTCATTGTTTACTTGCTACATATTAGCTCACCTAGTTAATTACAAGAATTATGAATGAATCATAGTACACCAATGTTACACTACTAGATTACACTCACAAAAACAAACTTCTAAACTCACCTAAGATAAGGCCCATCAATTTTTCATCACCTGGTGGATCACCTTACCTTACCCAACTATCCTACTTGGATTTCACCACCAAGGGGAGAACCTACTCCATTCTCTGAAAGAGTATAAACTCTAGACAGAAGGTATATTATAAATAAGTGGCCTAGCTTAGCTTTAGGCCTATGAAGTGTGGGGAGCAAGCTTTTATAACAAGCCATGTACTTGGTCTAACATAGATTTTCTCTTGAGCACCAAAACTAACTTGAAACCAGCTCTAGATTAATTTCTAGTACCTTCAGTAACCAAACTCTCATCTCACCATCTAATTAAGGCATAAGCCAACATAAGACTAAAATTAATCTCTAAGAGTTAATAATTAGTTGTTGTATGTTCTTTTTTTCTTTTCTATTACCTTCTATATGTTGGAGTTGGTAAGGATGTTTTTCTATTGAGTTACAAAATTAATACCATTCATAATACTCAGGTTATATAACCTATTATATCAAGTTTTTTGAGTGTTCAACATCCTTATACAGACCTCTTTCATCCTTTGTTTTTCCTATATTTTGCCTCTAGGTTTCTAAAACATTGGATTTTTCATCTCCTAGGACTCCACAATGACCGACATCATTTAAACCCACTAACATCAGTAGACTTTAATCTACTGACATTGGTCAAGTGATCAAAATCAATGACTGTGCAATTGGTTATTTTTAGTTTACTCAAAATAGCAAGTTAAAATAACCTATCTACCTACACCCAAACCTAGTTTTTCCTCACTCTATCAATAATATAGAGTTCTAAGACTATTTATACTTCTTCTTGCATGGTATTGATGAGAAGCCAAGACAAAATTATTGTTGATTATGCAAGTTGGCAACCACTTCCACCTTCTCCTCTTATTTCTAATTCTATCATGGACCATACTTCAGATACAGAGCATACTCCCAACCCCAACCAAATTCCCATTGTGCCTAAAGGAGATCAATATTTTGCTAAATTTATTGATCGTAATGTGGCAGCCCTTTAACATTACCTTGCCATACACCAATCCCATAATTCTTCAAGTGACCCACTATATGGTATGCCAACTTCTCTAATAGAAACAAATTTAGTTTTATCTATCTCCACTATGTTCACCATGGTTACTCAAACCACCACTTTGATAACTAACCCAACCATAAACAATGTCTAAAGTTTAGCATCACCAACTACCCAATCCCACCTAAACCCTATCATGACTTCCCTGCCTTCACAACCATAAGTAGTTTAATCAAGTCTAACCCCATTTCAAAATTTAGTGGTAGCCATCCTGTCTACTCTCACACCTATAATTACATGAGTTACAACTCACCCTTCACCTACTATAACCATGCCAACAACCCAACCTATAATAACATCTAACCAAAGCATAGTCTTTAACCCAGTAGGATAAGCCCCTTTCATTTCTACCCCCTAGCCTATGACTCACCACCTTTATGTTACATCAACACAATTATAGAAAGCTATATCATATGCTCCATCTACCTCTTATCAGGTTCCCTATAACTTAGTGGGTATCTCCCAAACCAATCCTACTCTAGACCTTATTAAGATACTAATGGACAAGATGTCTAATCTAGAGATATTTATGTCACATCTAAAGAATGTGTTATCTTATGATCATATATGCAATGAGCCCATCCATCCTTCTGTGCCTATTCTCCCTTATCCAAGCCAATGAGAACTCCCCAAATTTACTCACTTCTAGAGTAAAGAGGGCCCACACCAACATTTGTGAGCATTTAGACATGCTTGTTATTTAATAGGGCATGTTGTGTTACTACTCTGTACCTTCACTATGTTTCTTTTGGGTGCTACCCTATATTGGTATAGACATGTAACTCAGCACTCCATTTTCTCATTTACCCAACTCACACAATTATTCCTAGACCATTTCTCTATCATCATTTCTAAAAAGGTTTCTATTACAGACCTTTATTCTATTAAACAATTTGATGATGAATCTATCACAGATTTTATCACTCACTGGAGAGGCTTAATCAATTAACTCTCCTTCTCTTTACCCCAACTTGATCTTATTAATCTCTTTTTGAGGGCATGTGCTAAGCACATTTCATCCACACTCTGAGTATAAACTTTTTGCACATTTGATGAAGCCTTTATAATGGTGTAGAAACTCAAAATCTAGGCTATAGATGAAGATAGAGTCAAGTTGTGTAGTAAGAATGCCAATTCCAAATCAAATGACTCCTCTTCTTCTAAAACTTCTCCTTCTAACCAAAAATCTAAAGGCTTTACCAATGTGGTCATCATTAAATCAGTGTCTTCCATAACCACAAACCAACCTAATTCCTTGACTACACAAAATCTGACCAAGAAAGTCCAACAATGGTATGAACAAAGACAATACACTCCCATTATGGGGTCATATACTTCCATTTTGGAAAAACTATTACAACAGGGAGCCATAACCCTTCCTCAAATCAAGACTCCTATACAGTTTGATCCCTCCCATCCTATTCCTACTTGGTACAAGGAGGATGAGTTTTATGGCTAACATCGAGTCAAAGGCCACAATTATAATAATTGTAAAACATTCAAGAACATTTTTAAAGACATGCTTGATAGGGGTGATATCATCTTGGATTACCCTAATGCACTTGCTAATCAAAATATGGATATATGTAAACAACCTTTTCCTAACCATTCACCCAATCAAAATATTATTTAGACCATGACTAATAACTCATGTGATCATAATATCCATACGGTCAATATGGTCTTTCTTTTACCTCTAGTCCAACCTATCCCACAACAAGAGGCACCCATTTTACCTACTCCTCCCTCAAAATCAATAGAGTTTGTTTTGCTTGTCCTTCTTCCTGAGGTAGAAGAGCCTCCTTTACCTCTCCTTTTGCCACAAGAGGAGCCTATATTTCCAATTCCTTTTGTACCCATTTTACCTATCCTCTTACCACTTAAGGACCACACCTTACCAATTCCTCAACTACATGTTGAGGAGAACATCATTCCTATGCTATACCCTCTTAAGGAACCTTCTTCACCTACCTCTCCTCCATCGATGGAAGGTAGTACCCCATCTACTCCTCCTTCACACCTAGAGGAGCCAGTGATATTTACTCCTACATTAGATGAGAGACCTATTGTGCCTACTCTAATGCAACCAATTTTACCACTTATTTTATCTATGAAAGATCATACTTTAACTATTCCTTACCCACATGTTAAAGGAGAAATTATACATATGCTCTATCCCCTTGAGAAGCCTTCTTTTCCTACCTCTCCCTTACCTATGGAAGACCATGCCTCTCCTCTTGTCTCTATCAAAGAAGACCCTATTGAAATTCTTTCTTGTCTTTGGCCCAAGGTAGAAGAGGCTAATAATTTCCCTCTTTCACAATTACTTAAACCTTCTAAAGAAGAAACCACAAGGCCTATGTTAACTTCATTTAAACCCATCTCATGGTTAGTGGAAAGTTTAGAATTTCTTGACTCCATGAAGCTAGATCATGTGGCATTTTGGGACTGACTTAAAACTCCTTATCCTACACAACAAGTATCATCCTCTAATACAAATCCTCTCACTACCATTTACCCCAAGGTCTTTGATAAAGTCAGATCTTCTTCACCAAAATAACTATAATCTCATCCTTCTACATCAAAACCCTCACCCTCATAGGCATCTACCACATTAAAGTAGATTAGGCCCTTAGACATTCATCCTGTCTCTAATCTAATTCATCCACAAGTGAAATTAGATTTAAATCTCCAACCACAAGTTGGAGTTTCATGGCCTTAACTAAGGAAGAATGTTAAGCTTCCTAGATCTCACCAATCCTTTTCTCTTCCACCCTTAACTTTGCCTTCAATTTTGGGGCCACATCCCTCTACTTTAGTTAGGGTATCACCAATCCAAGTGAAACAAAAGGCTAAGTTACCTCAACTACTACCTTTGACACTTAGTAGGCCATTCACATCTAACACCATGATACCTACAACCAAGAAAGTGTTAGAAAAACATGTGGTTCCACTACCACCTAAAAAGGTACCATGCAAAATCACCCTTGTGACTCTTAAACCAAAGAAGGTGTCCAATCCTATTACAACAAGTATTAGCCCACTCACAAGCTCTTAGATATTTTTTATATGCCAGTTGTTGCAATCCTCTATAATAATCCTTCATCCCATTAAACCTTATAACCCTATTAAATTGAATCCATCTTGGTTTGATGATACACAAGTATGTCAATATCATTGTTTGCCTAGACATGATACTGAGAGTTATAAAGATCTCAAAATAGTCATTCAAAAATACTTTGATATTGAAACTCTCTTTATTGATACTCCCATTAAACTTCCTACTATTCCACCCATGGCATCCACAATGCCTCATACCTTTCTACCTAAATTCAAACCTAAAAATGTTGTCATATGCCCTTTACCACCTCCTTCACCTATGTTTTAGATCAGCATAGTTAACATGCCCACGCGGTCATAAAATCAAAAGGATAAAGGTAAATAAAATGTCATTCCCCTTGGGCTCATCCCTTCTCAAAAGACACTCCTCCTCTAAATCCAAATATTTTCATCATGGGTGTCCCAAAACCAACATCTTTAGAAGTTATTCAAAACTCGATGGTGAAATAGCTTCACCAAACCCCTCCAAATTTCCTTGTATGAGTTAATCCAAAACTCACCCCAACACTATCAAGATTTTATTAGCACCTTTTAGGTGGTTGAGGTACAACTTTATGATCCCCAACCTCTTGAAGCTTTGGTCAGTGTTCTTAACACTATCTCCCTGATTTCCTTTAGTGATTCAAAAATTCCACTTCAACACCCTAAAGATTAGGATTATACCCTTTTTATCACCACATATATTGATAAAATTCATCTCAAAAGAGTCATGATTGATGGAGGATCTAGTATTAATATTATCTCCACCCATGCCTAAAAACAACTAGCCCTTCTTGACAATTGCATGTCTCAAACTGACATAGTGCTCTACTCCTTTAATGATACCACAAATACTATGATGTGAATTGTTATCTTACATATTTGTGTGGGTCCCCACACATTTATTAAGATATTCTACATTATAGAAGGAGATTTCCAATATAACATATTGCTTGGATGACCTTGGATACGTGCTATGGCATGTGTGCCCTTGACTTTGCACCACTGTATCAAGTTTGAGCACAATGGGCAAGTACATGTTATTCCCACTAACCCACCTCCTTTTAAAACATGCAACATGACTTATAGCCCCAATGATGTTCTCATTCTATTAAATACAGCATCTCATTTGCATTATACTTCTGAAGCTTCCACAAGCTCCACTACCCTAGTTACACATATACTAGCAATATAAATTCCTGACAAAGACCCCATGGAGGAAACTTTCAAGCATATATCACTAAAAGAATATCATTTTTTGGCACTCAAGATGTTCCATACTCCAAAAAAGTATGGAATTATTCATATGCACCCTAATTGTGATAATTTTATTAGGATGGTCATCCCGTATAGTCCCCCTAACCTTCAAACTTATTTCACATATGGGGGAATTGATCAAGCTCTCATAGCTAGTAATCCATCCTCTTCACCACAACCATTTAGCTATGATTTCTCTTTCCTGAGCAAGCATAGCTTTTATTACACCTATATTTATAGGTGTGCCTAGAAAGGATTTGGTTTGGGTCATTACGAGTAGGGAGTTCATATGCCCGTTGAATATCCCAACAACAAAACCATTGAAAATGCCAAAAAATGGCATGGAGTGGGGTTTGAAGAACCAAATAAACTCACCAGAACCTCTCATATACCAATTATCAAAGATCAAGTCTCTCCTTCTCCATCCTCTCCTCCACCATCACCTATTGAATCAGAGGTATCTATACCTCCTAATTTTTTTTCAATAAATGCTATCCATTTGGGCCCCCTCACCTATCATCGAGGTATGGAAACAAGGTCCCTTCCTCTCATTCATCTTGAAATGATTGATGAATACTCTCCCACTATCAACACTATTCAATGTCAAGATGATGATGCTATTCTCACATACATGGGTGTAGATAATTCTTATATCCAATGATCACTCCCATCTGAAACACAATTTATGTTAAATGAATCAACCATTGGCATCGATTTGCCCTCTCACGATAACCCCCACATCCTTAATATTGGCCAATATTTAGACTCCTCTAAGCAATAAAATTATTCCACATTTCTTAATGACCATAACAAAGCCTTCATTTGGTCTTATAATGACATGCCTAGTATCAACCCCTCTATCATCACCTATAACATTTTCACCAATAAAAATGCTAAACTTGTTAAGTAGAAGCATCAAAAAATGCATCCTCGTATTGATCTCCTTGTCAAAGAAGAGCTCCAATGCCTCCTTTATATTAACTTTATCCAACCCATCAACTACCCATAATGGATTTCTAATATTTTTCTTATCATAAAAGTGATAGGGGGAATCTACATATACACTGACTACCATGACCTAAACCTCACTTGTCTAAAGGATGACTTCCCTTTGCCAAGTATTGACCAACTTTTTGATCTAACAGTTGGCCATGAGATGCTAACACTTATGAATGGGTTCTTATGTTACAATCAAATCCTGTTTGTTCCCAAAGATTAACACAAGACAACTATCATTACCTTATGGGGGACTTTCTATTATCGAGTCATGCCCTTTGGTCTAAAGAATGTTGGTGCCACCTACCAACATGCCATGACTTACATCTTCCATGATCTCCTACACAAAATTATGGAAGACTATGTGGATGACTTACTCAAAAAGTCTAAACTTCGTGAAGATCACTTGATGATTCTCAAAACATATTCACTCATCTCTTCAAATATAAAGTTTAACTAAGCCCAAAGAAATACATATTTGGTGTCCTTTCTAGTAAGATCTTAGGCTTTATCATTTCTCTCCATGGTATTGAAGTCAACCCTACTAAAGTTTGAGTAAAACTAGACATGCCTCCACCTACTAATATCAAATAACTCTATAGCTTGCAAGGCAAGTTTAGTCAATTTGCCACTTCATTTCTTAGTTGTCAGATCATTGCCAACCCTTTAACCATCTCATTAAACAAGATGTCTCCTTCCATTAGAATACAAATTTATAAGAATCCTTTGATGTAAAACTAGCCTTTCTACCTTTATATCTTTATAACAAATCATTCTCTAGGTGCTATGATTACACATCGAGATGATCAACATTGAGAACATGCGGTTTACTACATAAGCTGCACACTTGTTGATTATGAAACTTGATATACCCATACAAAAAATATTTATCTTGCATTGGTCTTTGTAGCTTCCAAGCTTCACCATTACCTCTTAAATCACAAAACCTACATCATCACCCATATTGATCCCCTCAAATACATGCATTCCAAGCCATATCACAACTAATGTATAGCTTGGTGGCTCATGCTCCTTAATGAATTTGACTTGGAATTTATTCAACAAAATTATATCAAGGGGAAAATGATCATTGACCAGTTAGCTACTGCCACTTTACCTAAAAACCAACCTTCAAACCTTGAATTCCTTGATGAATCTATCACAATACTCTCCACTGATGACATCTCCTATCAAATGATGATGTTCTTTGACAAATATAAATGTCAACACAATGGGGGTATGGGGGTCATCCTCATCCCTCTTAATGGTGAGCCTATGCCTTTGTCATTTAAAATATATTTTGAATGTACTAACAATATGGCTAAATATGAAGCTTTGATCTTAGGGCTTCAAACAACTATTTTCTTGGGTGTCAAATCAATAACCATTTTTGGTGACTCCTAGCTAGTGGTTAATCATGTTACCTATGCAAAAACAAAATTATGTAATGATATAAACATCGTGTAGATATGTTATTGGAATCATTCGACTCCTAACTCTTGCAAACTATTCCTTGATCTATAAAAAAGTTTGTTCACATAATGGCTTCTCTTGCTTCACACATACCCTCTTCACCCTCTTCTTCAAAAATCTATGTCACTGTACATTGCTTAACATCTCCCTCCTATGTATCAACTAACATCCTTTTTATAGGCACTGTAACACACAACCCACATGAATTATGGTACAAGCAACTCATGGATTACCTCTCCTTTTCTATTACCCCTTCCAACCTCTCTAATAATAGGATACGTACCTTCGTGAAACATGTTACTTGTTATACTATGCTAAGGGGACTACTCTACAAACAAGGTTTTGATGGTCTCATCTTTAGGTGCCACACTAGTACTGAGATCCCCTTCACCATTAAGGAAGTCCATGATGGGATTTGTGGTGGACATTTTAATGGTAATGAAATTACCAAATATATCCTTTGACTTGGTTATTGTTGGCCAACACTCCATCAAGACTATAGTGATTACATTTGGAATTGCATCAAATGTCAACAACATGCTAACCTCCTTCACATTCCAAGCCATGTCCTATAATTCACCAAATACTTTTATCCCTTCTCCCAATGGGGTTTGGAACTAATTGGTGAGATTAACCCTCATTCATCTCTCCATCATCATTTCATCATTACTGCTACTGAATACTTCACCAAGTGGGTCAAGGCCATTCTTCTTATCTCCACTAAGGTTGAAAAAATTATTGAATTTATCAACCATCACATCATCTATCATTTTGGTGTCCCCCATAAAATTATAATAGACAATGACAAATATTTCAAAAATAAGACTGTCTAAAATCTTTGTGATGCTTTTAGAATCAAATTAAGCTTCTCATCACCATATTATCCACAAGAAAATGGACAATAAAATGTTTCTAATAAAACCCTAACCAAAATCCTCATGAATGTAGTCAATTATATTGGCAAGGATTGACACACACACATTCCCTTTGCTTTATGGGCTTACCGTACTAGCATTCAAACCCTTACAGGTGCTACACCTTTTTCCTTGGTCTATGGGATGGAATCTATTTTGCCTCTTGAGGTCCAGATTCCTTCTCTTCACATCTCTCTACAAGACATACTAATGATGAATTTTGCCTAGAACATTTGTCTCAACTTGAATTTCTTGATGAATGCCATCTCATAGCCCTCAACCACCTCTAAATTTATCAAGAGTGTATCAAATGTACTTGCAAAAAAAACCTCAAAGAGTGAGATTATAATATCAAAGATCTCATATTAAAAAAAATCAACATGTGATGAACATGGAGAAAAGAAAATAGGGTAAGTTTGATCCTAATTATCTTGGACCCTACATAATAACTCACAAGTATGTCTCAAGAACTTATCACTTATCTTCTCTTGAAAGAAGGCTAGAACCTGAGCCTTTAAATGATTTGCACCTATGACCATTATTTTTTTAATCAAGTGATGATTCACTTCATGTTTAACTTGAGCTCATCCCTTGAGCAACCCTATTACATTCATCTCCATTCCTCTTAACCCTTATTCCTACACATTTAGTTAACCTATGAAGTGCTATGGTTTTTCCCTCAAAGTGGAAAACCTCTAAGCCTCTATAGTCTTGTCCATGACTAAAATAAAAATAAAAATAAAAATGGGATACATTTATAAGTTATAATCTCTCAGGTTATGATTCTCAACATAGACTGCTCCCTTGAAGGATATCTACGTAGGTTCTCCTTGATGCTATAAATAGACTGCTTCCTTGAAGGAAAACTATTAAAAATCAAAATAAAGCTTATAACACTCCCTTGAAGGATGGCTAAGACAAGATTTGTTATTAAGGGAAATAATGACTTAGAAGCTTCTTGTATTTATCAGCTTCATATGACCTCAACACAAATAAAATCCATTGTAGGTTTCCCACATTGATCAGCTTACACACACACAAAAAAAAAAAAAACTTTAAGTCATGGAATTTCCTATAGTAGCTCTTGGGTCACCCACAAAAGGGGCATATGATCCCCAATAAGAAGGTGATGCTACCTAAACACTCTCACTTCTTCTACCTTTTTCCCCTCATATTGTTTCAAGGGACTTTAAACTCACTTGCCACAAGGTGAGTATGATGCTTCTCTAACAAACAAAATGGTCAAATGATGCAAAGCATGAAAGAGGCTCATAATCCTGAGCCTCTTTATGTTGTGATTATGGTCTTTTCCAATATGTGAGCATCATGCCTCTTTCTTTCCCATCCCAATCACATGTCAATTTCTCTTCTGAGATCACATCTCACAATAAGATTCAATCACCTTCTCACCTTTTTGACAATTTTCTTGATTCTTAGAGTTATGAATTTAACACATATCCATCTCAAGCAAGGATATTCAAATAACTACCCAAAACCATCCTAACACTAATAAACCATTGCCCAATAATCTATTTCATATAATCCCATGTGAAATCCACCCAACATACAATAATAGTTTCTCTAACATCAATAAATAGGAAAAATATCAATCTTACACCATTTATTTTAAGCATACACCATCACAAATATGGAAAAATTCTGAAATAAAATAACATACATAACCCATTCATTTTAAGCATACACCATCACAAATATGGAAAAATGCTAAGATGAAGCTAACTAATCAATTATGTATATACCATCACACATATGGGAAATTATAGTCTAACTCAACTAACATGTTCAACATTAACATAACATAAACATCCACATCATTATCATAACTTAAACATCATCACCATCACATAAACACATCTCAAAATAACAAACTATCATATATATATATATATATATATATATATGTTGAATATGAATGTACATTAATGGATCATATCAATATCATCTCTCTCTCAAAAAAGTACATCTCTCATCTTTGGCTTATATACCAATGTGTATTCAACATATATAATAACATCAATAACAACATCTAGCACTTAAAATACTCAAGGCTATAGTCATGGTCATGAAGAAGTGGCATCATCACCACTCTCTACCTATCTATGTTTGCATAAGCTAGAAGATGTGGTATGTGTCACTGATCTCTCCTACTCTCTAAACTTAAAATACCTCTAAATATATGGGAACTCCCTAATGGCCCTCTCATAGTATGAAATTTAATCTAAATTAGTGTAGTACCTCACTAGAGATACAATCTATAGTAGACCCATCAAACCTACTATAGGACCCTATACTCATCCCTATGATGGAGGAGGAGTAGCCTATGCTACTACTCTCAAGCTATCTCTCTCTATTTTCAGTGCAGTAACTTGGCCTTGTAATGCCTCGACCTACCCATACAATATCACAACCTATCCCTATAAGACCAACACCTATGCCTATGCTACATCTCGAACCTACACTACTACATCTCGATCCTGTACCATTACATCCTAGACCTATACGGTTGTATATATATATATATATATATATAGATATATATATATCTCATCACTCCCTATAAATCTAGTGGTGGCCTACTAGCCTGAACCACAAGATGCAAACCTATCCACCAATCAAGATAAGCCACTATGTATCTAAGATCTACCACACCTGGGCCTACTAGCAACTCTTCAAAATTTAACTCATCTGTTTCCTAAGACAAGGGTAGGGGTGCCTCTATGTCATCCCTCCTATATCGAGGAAAGGCAAGAGGCATATCCTATAAAAATATAAGCTATCTCCTAACCTGTGTCATGGGTAACATTTTTAACTCTCCAGCTAATCTCCCTCTAACCCATAACATGCTTTATAAACCAATAAGCTACTCTACCTATCCTCTAAACGTAGGGTATGTTAGGTAGGGCCTCTAAACAATATCTAAAAGAATCAATCCATTTATCATACATCTATAATGACAAATGTCCTACACTATGCTATCTACTCATGTTTGGGCCATAGCCTCTCTCCATCATCTAAACTTGACCCTAAAATTGGATACAATCATGATAGGTAGCCCCAAGGGTTGGGTCACCATGATGTGCTCATATGCTCAATAATGGAGTAAATTCTTGACACACAAACTATACCATCATTATAAGGGTTGGGTCATAAACTATGCTAGAAAAGCTAGTCCCCATGCATACACAGTCCGTTGCTCAACCATCTGTGCCAACACACTTATCAACACAATAAGAAATCTCTCACCATCTACATCTGGTAGTGCATATATTGTAATCCCTATCATCATCAGGATACTCAATTGATGCTTCTCCTCATTGGTAGTGTATAGTGGCTCATATGTAAAGCTCATTGAATGATAGGTCACCTCACTGACATGCTCTCTAAATAATGTATCCATGTGAATATCATGCTCCTCTCTCAAACATGAGAAGATCTCCTCACCCTGGAGTAGTAATCATAAAATCCTGTACACATCCTCTTATGTCATTATCAACTCTTTAGTAGGCAAATGGAAGGTGTTGGTGGTGTGATCCCACCTCTCTATCAAAGATATCATCAATCTAACATCACAAGCAACCCAACAATATCATCACACTCCTCCTAACCCTATGGCTACCATGTTCTACCACTCATCCATGGTGACATCCCTCCTCATCCTCATTAGTAACATAGGTAGTCGATCTCATAATGTCAACTCCTACCTAGCCTACATCCACATACACAAATCTTAATTCACATACTTTCCAATATAAACCTCCACCCTTTTTTCTATTCTCTCTGGGAAAACTACATTGGTATAAGGTCATCATCTAGGCTATATAGGTAAAACTAACTTGACATGGGGCCTTCTAATGTTAGCTTAGTTATATACACACCTAATTATCTAACCTAATAACCCACCTCAACTTGAGTCCCAACTACCTATCTCTAAAACCTTAGCCCAACTACCTATCTCTAAACCCTAGGCCTAACTACCTATCTATAAACCCTATGCCCAAGTACCTATCTCTCAACCTTGGGCCTAATTGCCTATCTCTCAACTCTAAGCCCCATGACCTATATCTTAAAATCTAGGCCCCATGGCCTATATCTCACACCGTCAACCCCATGACCTATCTTTTAAGCCTTAGGTCCCATGACCTATTTCAACCTACCTTTTCCTAACCACTTCCCTTAAAAAAATTTTAACCATACCTTAGCCTTTTGATATATGCACTAAGAGAAATACATTATCTTGAGGCCCTCAATCGAGATATGTAGGCAACACTCAATTGACATGGGGTCTTCTAAGGCTAGCTCTACTATTAGGCTTGATAACTAACTCAAATAAGGATTTAAAATGAGCCTTTTAATTATTATTTGGGGTTTTTTCCTATGCCCAACATCATTTAAGGCTATCAATGTTAGTGTTGGATGTCAACTAACATTGGTGCCTTATCAGTCGATGTCGATGAACCCCACCAACATTGATGACTAGTTCGGCCCTAGGGCCGAACAACTTGTCTCCTAAATTTTGGTTTTTCTCTAAAAATTACCCCCAAACCCCTCCTAAATTTACCTAAACCTACCCTCACCCCATTTACTACCCCTGTAATTTCCCTCTCTCCCCCCAACCATACCAAGTTAGCCAAAATCACAAATTAGCAACCTTAAATTCAAATTCAACTCAAAGAGGATCTTAACTTATCTCTCCATCTCCTATGGGATGGAATGGCTAGCTCTTATGGTGGTGCACCTCTAGATAGGTATCCTCCTAGCCATCTTTTCCCACACTAACACTCAAAGCTATTATTCTCTAATCAAATGTCACAAATGAGTTTTGGTGGGTCACCAAACCCTTTTTGTCAAGTTTGGTCACACACCGATATCAATAGTCTTGACCTAAGACACTAATGTTGGAAATACTTACTATTGATATCCATGATTATAACCAACATTGACAACCTTAAACTTAGAATTTTTAACCCTAACCACCACTCTTTGGACTGCACCCTAAGTCTGGGGTAACTTAGAGATCACATATATCTCCCTGACCATGAAAATTAACTTGGAGATCATGTATATCTCCCTAACCATGACAACCAATTTAGAGATCATGTATATCTCCACCCATGATAACTCTGATTGAAGATCATGAATATCTCCTTGACCTGTGACCTTTTTAAACCAACCTTGCATTGCTCATCTTGACTACTTATGCTACCTCTTTATAGTTGGTTATTATACACACACACATGTATATCAGGTGTTTTAGATCATGACCAAGCTAGTCCTATCACCTGTAACAATTTGTGTTTACTAGAAGCTCTTCCTACCTTAGATACTTGGAACATATGGACCATTGTAGTTACAAATTTGATCATTTTGACCTTATCAACTATCACTTACAAGCTATGGTTTGGTTATTTTTATATGAGTCTTCCTCACCTTTAACTGTTATTGATTATGTCAACTATAACTCATAGTAGTATACATGCACACAATGATGTTACCATACTCTCACTCAATATCTACCCAAATAATTAACTCCTTATCAAATTGGTACCTGATTCCAAATTCTTCTTTGTTGGTTCCCATTTTGAGGGGGGATACCTCATCCCATACCTAGAGCATCTAACTCCTATTTTGTCTCGTAACTTATCAGTATAAATTATAAGACAAAAAAGGGCAAATGTGGACACCAAAATTACCTCACACACATGCATAACTCTCTATCTTAAAACTCCCTTGAACCCCTTTTAATACTTAGCCTTTCTAACCCATGTTTTCACCCCACACATTTAATTAATTTGAAATATTTAATTAAGTTAATTAAAAACTACTTATGCCACCTTACCTAGCCACCTCATCCTAAGAATAATTATTACCCACCAAGTCACCTCCTCCTAATCCTAACTACCCATGAATTATTCTCACCCCTAACATAAATTCCTAACTATGTCTTTTTTAACCTCACATTTCTACCATTTCCTAATGGATACCACACTTGGCAGGAGAAGAAATAGAAAATAGGCTAAATATAGCCCTTTTACCTATTCTCATGCCACTGATGTTTATCAACCCATGGCCAACATCGATGGGATCTCTGACATCAATTACTTAAGCCAAATTTCAAGCTAATATTTAGGTCAACAAAAATCATAAAAATCAATCATTTGCATAGAAGTTTTTGACATTAGAATTTCTACATCTAGGCTTACCATTACTCTACACAAATCAGTCCAGATTAGGAATTGATATATGACATAGAGCTTGGATTCTTCTGAATTGATAACACATGCTTATTTTTACTACTCATGTATTTCTTCAACAATCCTCATTAGAGCCATCTATCTGACACTCACAGTTCATCCATTTCACCAGCTAAGTATATCTCTATGTTTTGTAATTCTTTTAAATAATTATTTTATAATTACTTTATGTTATAATGTTTATCATTTTATGAACATCTTGACTCTCCCTATGGAGGAGTTGTAAAACTCCTTCACCTATTTCCCTCTACTTCAAACATACCAACCCTCTATTTAGACCCGCTTGAGTCTTACCCACACCCTTACAACTCTTCCTACCTCATAAACCTGACCAAAATCCATTTCCCATCTCAAAAAAGTCTCTTGCAACCTATTGAAAACCTATTACCCCTATCGATATTGATCACATAACTGACATCAGTCATATCTCCTTATCGACATTGGAATCCTAACTACTGTTGATAACTATGTATTTCCACCAACTTCTCTAAGCTTACCTAAACAACCTCCAAAAACACTAATAACTCACATTACCTGCACTGTGTCACTCTCTACTACACTCATACTACAAGAACAGTACAAACATATCTCTCTTACTCTCTCTTTCATTTTGTTATTAATTAACATCTTATTTCAAAAAGTGGACTATCATCCCTAAGGAAGTTTGACACTTCCAGGAACAAGCGTGTAGCTTGGTAATCTACTCATATATCTACTAACAAACATTTTGGTGGTAGTGCTTTCTTATTCATAAGTAGTACACCCTAGCCAAATAGGAGTGGTCAACATCATTTGGATATGGTGCACAACCAATCTAGGTTCTCTCTAATCTCTAATCCCTACCCTTCATCTCTGTTTCTCCTTAAACATCAAATAAATTCAAAATTTAGTGAAATAATGCTGGAGGCATATCATTAAAAACCACACTATGTTTATCCAATATCTTCTATATATCAACATGCCTTGAATAATTCTTACCCCTTGAAGGATCCTATGTAGTCACCAAACAACTTGTAGCCCATGAAACTTTGCTCTTTTGAAAAAGCCTTTCCATCCTTCTGACTATAACCACTTATGGAGATCTATTTGTGATTCATTTTAGGACCACCTCCTTCCATTTAGATATGAATTTGAGTTCCATAGTTTAATTATTTTCTAAATATTCTCCCAAATAATGGATCCACTACACACCCAAAACCATATCAATATCTCCTAATACCAATATGAAAATCATCACAAACTTTATGGTCTCTGAAGACAAGATCAAGATTCATAATATTCTTCTCACATGGTATATCATACCGATTAGACACAAGGACATTGAATCCTTTAAAATATTCTACTTTAAGTCTCCTTAGCTTTACCAATCCTTCATTAATGCAATTTTGGGTAGGCCCACTATCAATCAAAATAGTCACTCTTTGTTTAGCAAGCTCTCCTTGAACTTTGAAAGGATGGTATCTACGTGCTCTTAAGAGGGATGCAAGAGTGCCAACATGATCTTATTATTTATCCTTATTTTCATGGTGAGGCTATTTTGGATCATGAGTCTCTTTGTATGCATCTAAATTTGATTCTGGGTTTAAAACAACTTCAATATAATGTAGTTGGCCCTTCTCAAGGCATCTATGTCCCAAAGTCCATGGATCCTTGCAAGAGAAGTAAAGTTTCTTCATCTTAAGTTCATTCCTATTTTCATCATCCATATTATTATGCATGTTTAGAGGTGCATATTTTGGTGTCAAGGCAGCCATAAACTTATTTTAAAAGTTCCCTTTAGCATTATCCCACAATAAGTGATTTGAATAAGACTTTTGTTGATGTCTAGTAGTCTCAAGATCAAAGGCCTTATTGATATATTCTTGTAAATTAGAAGATTTGAATTCCTTCACAAGACCCTCAAGATGCTCAAATAATCTTCTATGAAAAGAATAATGAGCCTCCTCTTTGGTATGTTAGTTACCATGATAGATAAAATTTGAAAGTTAGTAACATATTAATCCACATTACCTCTTTGTTTGAGTTGAGTTAACTCTCTAAAATGTATCTCAGGGTCCTTCCTATCAAATATTTTAGTTAGCCTTTGGATGAATTCTTCTATGATGTTAATATAAGTATTCTCTTGGGTGACATTGTTGTGGTACCACCATTCATGTGCCACTCCCTCTAAATGGAGTCCAAAAATTTAATTGCCTCATCCTAAAGCAATAAATTTAATGAGAAGTACATATCCAACTTTGTAACCATGACCTTGATGTAGATTTTTTTGACCCATTAAAGTAGGAAGAATGATTTTACCTAACCATTGCTGAATTTCTCTATGTGGATGATCCTATTAATTACCTCTACCTCCCTTAAGACTATTTTTCCTTTCCAAGTAACAAAATTCCATAAAAGAGAGGGCTTATTGCACTTCATAATTGGGCTCTCCATATCTTGCATGTAGGGATGCTTAATAATTACCTGGATTCCTCTGCACAAATTATTTTTCATTAGGTGGTTCTTCCTCCCTCTATAGGAATTTAGCCCACAAATTTTTTGAAGGTGGAGTGATTGAAACCCACTCATTTGCTAATAAGATTCCTTCTCACATATTTATTTTATTTAGGTTAATACCCTAGATAACTTGGATTAGTTCTGAAATAAATTCTTTTAAGGTTCTTGGATTATTTTCTCTATATCCTTATGATCTCAGTTGATTATCTCATGTAGATGACTAATTTCATCATAAGGAATCCCCTTCTATCTGCTACCCATGCTTTTTTATTTAATATTTAGTAGCTAAACTTTTATTTTTTATCTTTGGATGTATCTTGATTCTTTTTCACTAATACCAATTGCATGCATTTGATATTACATCAAGATCTGAACTCTCCCAATAGGCTAGCAAGATGTGAGATATGATACCACTATAATAACCCTAATTAAATTTTTATTTGAAAATAAATAATGTCTAAATTATTTATATCATGAACAAACATGCATGACACATGTACACACTTTATATAACATGCACACCTTTTTATACTAAAATTACAAAGTACATAATGTATATCTTTTACTATTAGATCCAAAAACCTCTTAAATTGAACATGCATGGAAGGTAATAATAATTGATATAAGTTTATGAAGAGTAAATAAATATGATGTTGAACAACCACACGTATAATTACTAAATCAAAATCACACTCTGGAACATATGGCACCACACTCTAAAACCAAATTTTTAAAGCTCACAAAACATCTAATTATGAAATCATAAACATATACTTGGAAAACTACTATGAACCAAAAAAATACACACAAAATATGATATCTAAATGAAGCTTTGATGTGTAGATATAATCCCTAAATGAGATTGCCTTTGAGAAACCAAATGGGTTTCATCCTATGATCTCTAAGAACCCAAAGGGTTTCATCGTCGAATCTTGTTATTGAAGCACAAGTGCATCAAATGTGTAGAAAATAGTTGAATTGGGAAAAGATCCCAAGTCATAAAGCTGCTTATCTTAGATAATGTTTGGGGCACAATTCCCAACATCTTAAGTATAATATTTTCATATTCTATCTCTATCATAGGTAATAAAAAGTTTCCATATTCTATCTCCTCAAAAATACCACCAATGATATGTCATAGTTTCCTTTTTAGACATTGCTGATTTTCCCACATAAAGATTTTCCATTCCTTGATTTTGGGTGAAAAAATCCCATTCTTTGATTTGGGGAGATAAACATTAACTTTCCACCTTTATCCACTTGCCCAAAATGTTCTCCACTTACACATCACTTACAACTGTCATAGAATTTCTATATTGTAACTTTTACCCCAAGATTCTCTCCACTAAAAGTGCTTCAAACATGCCACACACCCTAGTCGGGGAATACGACTCATTTTTAATATTTAATAGCCCATTTTTACAAAAAACATGAATTATTATGGACCATAAAATATTAAATAAACATTTCCTAACTATCCACCTTAGCTTATCAAAATATATGTGTAATGCCCCTTACTTAGGGGCTCCCTTTTTCCATCAAAAGCTCTGATACCACTGTGATGTCCCTTACTTAGTGGCTCCCTTTTTCCATCAAAAGCTCTGATACCACTGTGATATCCCCTTCAAACAGGGAATATAGAAACACAAAAGCTCTGATACCACTGTGATATCCCCTTCAACAAGGAATATAAAAATACAAACAGTTCTAAACAAAGATACGATTTTGCAGAATAAATTCAAATAAACAATAAACCATAGTATATCTCTTATCTGCCAATCAAATATCTTATCCCTTGTTCAGATAATTACAATTACAGTCTTCTGTCATAAATATCAAAGAATATTACAATATGGTCTTAAAACCTTGATCTTCTGCAAATCTAGAAATGAAAACTAAATTCTGGAAGGTCTCGGCCTTTCTGTGTCAACACACAGATGCCGACATCGGTTATACCGCCATCGTCGGTCGACTGGGTGTTGTTAACCTGCTGACGTCGGTCATATGTCGACCGATGTCAGTCTCTGTGGATCTCTCCCTGCCGATGTCAGTCTCTATGCGAACCTGTATAGATCTGTACGGGCTTCGTACGGCCACCAATTAAGTACACCCTATTTTTAGGACCCCTGATCTCAAAATATATGACTCTAATACAGAATATCTCTATCTGTATAATTTATTGAATCAACAACTAAATAAAGAAATACCTGAAATACTGTGATAACTTCTGTGTGAAGTTATCTCTCAAATCATCTGCAATACTGTGATAACTTTTGTGTGAAGTTATCTCTCAAACCTGTAAATCTCTGTGATAACTTTTGTATGAAGTTATCTCTCAATTTTGCAATAGATCGGCTGATCTCTCACAACCTCTGAATCGCACACAATGAAGAGTTGACGTTCTCCACTGCAGATGGAATCCTGGAGCCCTTGGCTCAGTCTTCTCAGGGAAAACCCTTAGCAAAATCTATCTTCAAATCAATAATCAATTCATAATCCAAACTCTCTCCCATGAGAACTCTTATACCCTTCTAAAGGTGTGCTTGCTAAAATTAGATTTCCTCAAATTAGAACTTGGGGTTCTAAAATTAGAATTCCTCAAATTAGAACTTGGGCTTCTTAAATTAGAATTTGGGTCTTAAAATTAGACCAATTAATTAATAATTAATAATTAATTAATATATAATTTAAAATTAGACAAAATAATTAATTAATTAATATCTAATTTAAAATTAGACCAAATAATTAATATTTGATTAAATCAATCAAATATTAATATCTCCCTCAAGACATGTCGGATTCTCGAACCGTCTGAAGCTGGTGAACTAAGGAGTGATTTTGCACATGACCATATCAAAACAAGGGTGCTCCGCTGTATGTCAAATATCCCTAAATAATAGGAGCTCAGGCCCAATGTGTCTGAAATAACCTGAATGAGAGCCAACTATAGGAATTTTGTAAATCAAAGCCAAGCCAATCTCCATCATGACCCTCTATCCATCCAATCAACCTACGAAGGTCGCATAATAGGCTAATCATCAAGCCTGTCAATGTCCACAAAAAAGGGGACATGACAATCCACCCCTCCAAAAATTGCTTGTCCCCAAGCAATCTCAAAACAATGAACGACTCGATCTACCTGGATCCCAAATGTAATTATGCTCTGCACTGCTGTAAATCAATGCAAGTACCTAGAATATCATCATAAGTATAACAAAGAGAAACCCATAATCAAATTGGCGAATGCAACTCAACCAAAATCTAAGAGCTCAACTGCCATAGTCGAGAACACATGAGAACCAAACTCTCGAAGCATCATAACCCAAGTATAATGGATAACTCAAACTACCAATTCCATCTGCAAGAGATGGTGCCAATCCATCCCATAATGGATGGTAAGAAACTGGAGCCGATCTACACCTGTGTGAAATCAAATCTTCTCTCTCTGGGTCAAAAGAAGAATAATGAGCATACCCCACCTCAAAATCCTTTTGAGGTAGCATAGTAGATAGGATCCCTATAATCTCCCCACCTAATTTGCTAATAGCACCAGTACCTTGGATGAGAACACCTTCTGTCACCCTATGCGAATCCAGATGAACACCTACACTATCCAACAAATACTCCATGAATGATTTCATGCAATAAAAATTATATGTGGAAGCATCAACGTACTCCCCCACACACCACAACTGATCTCTCTGTAAAGGTGGCACAATCAACTGGACCACACTGTCATCTGTGTGAGAAGAATCAATCTGGAGAGGTATCCCAAACTCATCATAACCAGGTACTCCCAAATCTTGAACCGGTGTGTCAGCCTCAACAACATGTTCCTCAGATACAACTATAGGAACGTACTCACCAACAACATTCAATGTACTAGCCTCTGAGTCTGGGGCTGGTGAAGACCGTAAATGCTCTAACTCCATGGTCATCTCAGCCAAATGAAATTGTGACTCCTCATAAGCTAACTGCGTAGTCTCAAGAATCTTAGAAGTCACCTCTAGCTACTGAGTAAGCTCACTCACCTTATCTTCCTTGACCAACAATGCATCATATGCTGTGCTACCCCACTCCATAAGATAATCTCTATCGGTGACCAACTGCATATAATCCTGTCTCAGAATCTGGATAGCCTCCCATAAAGAGTGGATCTCTGTCAAGGACAAATAATTACCTCCCTGCTCGATGCTAGTAGGAAAAACCCATCCATAAACTGCTAACAACTGACGAGCAGCATCGAAATGCTTGCAAGTGGTAGCAATGTCTCGCTCACTAACTCTCAGCTGACTAGACACATGGTGGCACTGGCTAGATTGTCTCCTACAATCCTCCTTTGATGCATGGTCCGAAAGAGTAGACTCAAAATCACTAATCTCTGGAGTACTACCATCCATACTCTGTAAATCAACTCCAAAGCTCATATCAACATACGGAGTATCAACAACTATAGCATCACTGTCCAACTCTTCTATTCCAAAAGAAACTGCCGGTGAAACTAAGTCCTCAAACCTGTCCACTGCATTCTCCTGGGTGTCATCTGTAATAATTGGATCTTGGGACTCTGCTACCATCTCTGACATATTTGAGAGATCATCAACACTCAGTGTACTAACATCTGAGTACACCTCTACACTCTGAGTGCAAACATCAGACTCATCCTCATCTAACTCTGAAGAGACTGCTGCTGAAACTATCTCATCATCACAATCTCTTGCTCCCACGTCCTCTATAGCTAACTGAGAGTCTAAATCCTCATGACTAAGCTCGACCACATGTCTCTTAGAATCCGAGTGAGCCACCTTCATTGCCTCCATGCCCTCCTTGATCTGCTGTAAGTTGTCACAAGAAGAACCTACTGTAACTCTTTTCTGTCTCCTTATGTTTTGAAGATGTTGTCTCGCATTGGCAGCCACCAATCTAGCCTCCTTGGCCTTTTGTGACCACATATCACATAACTTTTGGGTCCTTTCCATATCCATCCAAGTTTGATGTTCTTGATGTGAAGATGAAGGATCAATATGATCATGCAAAGAATCCATATTCTTATTATCCATATCATTAGCATGCTCTATGCTGGTCTCCAATGTAGAAGTCTCAAGTGGGACTTCTTGCAAAGCTGATATAGACAACTCATTCCCCATGGCTGCCCTCATATCCTCTTGAGTCAAATCAACATGTCTAACAACTGGTGTAGAGCTGCCCTCAACCCCTGTAGAGACCTCTTGTTTCTCCTTCATTCTATTTTGTGATGTGGACCTTTTACGAATGGATGCCATATACCGTACTAATTTGTCTTCAAATGTAGGATCTGAAAGAGTTTCATTCATCCTCCTCTGGGTTTTAACCAACTGGTTCAAACTTTGTTTCAGCTTCTTCATATCCTTGTCCCACTATTTCTGAGTACTTGAAGACATCATGGATACTTCGTTGATTCAATCTACCCAACTACCCAACAAGATGGCAGGACATTAGCTCTGATACCACTGTAATGTCCCTTACTTAGGGGCTCCCTTTTTCCATCAAAAGCTCTGATACCACTGTGATGTCCCTTTCTTAGGGGCTCCCTTTTTCCATCAAAAGCTCTGATACCACTGTGATATCCCCTTCAACAGGGAATATAAAAATATAAACAGTTCTGAACAAAGATATGATTTTGCAGAATAAATTCAAATAAACAATAAACCACAGTATATCTCTTATCTGCCAATCAAATATCTTATCCCTTGTTCAGATAATTACAATTACAGTCTTCTGTCATAAATATCAAAGAATATTACAATATGGTCTTAAAACCCTGATCTTCTACAAATCTGGAAATGAAAACTAAATTCTAGAAGGTCTCAGCCTTTCTGTGTTGACACACAGATGCCGACATTGGTTATACCACCATCGTTGGTCGACTGGGCATTATTAACCTGCCGACGTCGGTCATATGTCGACCGATGTCGGTCTCTGTGGATCTCTCCCTGTCGATGTCGGTCTCTGTGCGAACCTGTACGGATCTATACGGGCTTCGTACGGCCACCAATTAAGTATGCCCTATTTTTAGGACCCCTGATCTCAAAATATATGACTCTAATATAGAATATCTCTATCTGTATAATTTATTAAATCAACAACTAAATAAAGAAATACCTGAAATACTGTGATAACTTCTGTGTGAAGTTATCTCTCAAATCATCTGCAATACTGTGATAAATTCTATGTGAAGTTATCTCTCAAACTTGTAAGTCTCTGTGATAACTTCTGTATGAAGTTATCTCTCAATTTGGCAATAGATCGGCTGATCTCTCATAACCTCTGAATCAAACACAATGAAGAGTTGACGTTCTCCACTACAGATGGAATCCTGGAGCCCTTGGCTCAGTCTTCTCAGGGAAAACCCTTAGCAAAATCTATCTTCAAATCAATAATCAATTCATAATCCAAACTCTCTCCCATGAGAACTCTTATACCCTTCCAAAGGTGTGCTTGTTAAAATTAGATTTCCTCAAATTAGAACTTGGGGTTCTAAAATTAGAATTCTCAAATTAGAACTTGGGCTTCTTAAATTAGAATTTGGGTCTTAAAATTAGACCAATTAATTAATAATTAATAATTAATTAATATCTAATTTAAAATTATACCAAATAATTAATTAATTAATAATTAATTAATATCTAATTTAAAATTAGACCAAATAATTAATATTTGATTAAATCAATCAAATATTAATATCTCCCTCAATACATGTCGGATCCTCAAACCATCTGAAGCTGGTGAACTAGGGAGTGATTCTACACATGACCATATCAAAACAAGGGTGCTCTGCTGTATGTCAAATATCCCTAAATAATAGGAGCTCAGGCCCAATGTGTTTGAAATAACCTGAATGAGAGCCAACTATAGGAATTTTGTAAATCAAAGCCAAGCCAATCTCCATCATGACCCTTTATCCATCCAATCAGCCTACGAAGGTCGCATAATAGGCTAATCATCAAGCCTATCAATGTCCACGAAAAAGGGGACATGACAATATGAAATGAACTAATTGGCCACCCTTAGGATTTTATTAGAAACGGGACACTAAAAGTACCCCCTTCACAACATTGCTTGTCCTCAAGCAATGAAAATCTTTATGTTCTAGAATTTCTGGACCTTCCCAAGTGGCATCTTCAACTATAAGGTTTTTCCATTAGATGAGGTATTCTATTAGGATCCTATTTCTCAGCTTCCTCACCCTAGTATCAAGCACATCTTCTAAAACCAAAATTAATTTCCCTTCATCATTAATGAAGGTAAATCAATGGAAAGAACTATATGCATACCCATTACCTTCTTCAAACAAGAAACATGGAATACATTATAAATTCTACAATTTTTAAGGAGTTTTAATTCATAAGCTACTTCACCTATTTTCCTGATGATTTGGTATAGCCCATATAATTTAGGCTTTAGGTTTTCCTTCTCATTGATTTTGATGGAAGACTACCTATATGTCCACAATCTTAAGTACACCATATCACCCACCTCAAATATCCCTTTCATTCTCTTTCTATCTGCATATATATTATTTTGGTTTTATAACTTTTCCTTCAAAGATCTTAGAATGTCTTGAATTTGATTGACTAAATCACTAGTTGTAGGGACTCTACTATCTAAAAGTAATAGATCGACAAAGGTTGGTGCATCATAATAATACAATGCTTTGAATGGATACATACCAATAGACATGTGATAAGTCA
Organism: Torreya grandis; assembly: GCA_037957365.1. Classification (NCBI taxonomy): domain Eukaryota; kingdom Viridiplantae; phylum Streptophyta; class Pinopsida; order Cupressales; family Taxaceae; genus Torreya; species Torreya grandis. The sequence goes on from JARHVA010002798.1 coordinate 657,185, forward strand.
TGTTGTAATAATATTCTCATAGGAGAAGCCACTTGATCCAAGTTTTTGTTGACTTGAGACATAATTCCTCAAGTATCCCTCCACCCACTTGTTCACAATTTCTATTTGTGCATAGTAAAACCATCTAAGTATCATTTCTCTTTGGTATTGCAACCAATTTAATGTATTTCAAATTTGATAATTTTTATAGTCAACATATATCAATATTATAATTTAGAATATTAATTTATCTGAGTTTGCAATTAGTTGGCATGTTATAGATTAGTTTATCACCCTTCTGCTTGATCTATTTTTATAATCTTAACCCTATTACATACCCAACAAATTAGGGTTAAACACTAACCTAATTAGAGTTTCAACCTTGGAGAAGATATTTATAAGTATTCTACACACTTATGAAGGTCAAATCTATGCATGCATACCTAACTTAATATGTCACAAGTGATCATGTCCTATATCCCTATTTTTTAATAAAATCTAGGATCAACCAAACAAGATAATAGTGGGAGTCAATACTATCTTTAATCTATCAATTTTATCCTTGTGTAGATTTAATTCCCATTTCTAGGTACTTGTAAAATTTATTCTTATTTTCTTGTTTCTATTTTCTATCAGTCAGCATAATTTGTTCTTGGATAGAAACCATTAAGTTTTTCTTTTTAATTCAAAGTTAGTCTTCTTTTAATCATTCACACTTTATCGAATTCAATCATTTAATTTCATTCTACTTGTCAAAATTTCATTTATGGAACTCTGATTTATTTTATTTTATTTATCTTAACTAGGGTTAATTTACACATTAATCTAAATTTTGATAAAACAATTTGGAAAAATTGGATTAATCCTTGAAAAATCACTCTACTAAGATCTAGCCTTTCATGTATTTTTCCTAGCTCTATCAAACCACCACTTTTCGAAAGATATAATTTTTGCATAGGTAGTAGCATTTATTGCACTATATCTACTACTTTTATCTATATTATTCCTGACTCCTAAACTCTCACATCATTTGATGTAGGTTTTTCTGGTGGATCTTTAAATAACAATGACATTGAAATAAACTAGGAAGTTCATTCCAAAAATCTTTCACAAGGTAATGAATCCATCATAGTTGACTATTTTTACACACTCAAAATTAATTATTATGTGATTGATAATGTTTAATCTTGACATCCTTATGATACTCTATTCACCATTCTATTATTATAAAATCTATATAGGAGTATTTACTATTCTACAAATTATCTTACAACTACTCAGAACATCACTTAGACATCCCTATTTTGCTTATGAACTTAGGTCAAAATAGTTTGTGTTGTCTCTATCCTTTTAGGACAAGACCACACTAAGTCAAATAGGGTTGTATTATGGTCGTGTATAATAGTGTGGCCTTGTCCCCCACACTCAAATTATATATTTTTAACTTAAATAAATTATAATTTACCACTTCTATAATTTTATCAAGGTCAATTAGTAGTAATATTAAAAAGTATCCTCTATATAAACATATAAAGGCTTTTCCAAACACATCTAGCAATCACTTAGAAAATATTGCTACACATTGAGAAAAAGAACATTATTCTTTCCAATTTCAATTTTCTTGCATTATAATAGTCACAGGCCAAGTTTGAAGTCGCTTTATTTTAGGTTAAGGGCACTCATTTTCAAGCATTCAAAGTAATATATCTAGTTGCATTCATACAAAAAATTCAATATTGACACACTCACTCTAGGAGGGAGAACTACATCTACCTGAGGCCTTTTTTGGCTATGTAGGTAGCACTCATATTACATAAGATTTTATGAGGATAGCTTAGTTATTACCCTAACCATATTCTCACCTTTTGACATTTAATATCTATTGTGTTAATTATGTAAGAGTTAGGTTTTATATTTTGTAGGTTTTTCATGTGGGAAATGAGACACAGTCGAATAATAAACCCTCATAGATAGATGCACACACCTAGATTAGAAAATTAATCACACAGTCAATATGATGTAACTATAGTCAATAAACAAGGATGCAATGTAACACTATCCTCCTAGTGCAATCTTGTCTAAACATAGTTTGAATTCTTACTTTTGTATATGACATAATTTATAGGTCTTTTCATCCATTTTCCATCCATATTCAACTTGCATGATCAATAATAAATTATATCCAAGCTAGGTTTGTACATATTTTGTCGATTTACTATTTATATCCCATTTCAAATTATGTTAATTATGTTTTTTACATTCAAATCTATATATTTATTTAGATCTAAATCAAATTTCAATAGTTTATTTATTCTAAGAATTTCATTTTTAGATAAAAATAACATTAAACACTATGTACAAGATGGTTCAAATTTCCCTTCTTTTGATAAATCTTGTCATCGGTTCAAAATTTTCAATTTGGTTGTGTACTTTATTGAATGAATCCCCTCTAAGACTATGCTCAAGCCCTAGATGCACAATAAATAAAATTCCCATAGTGTTGATATCGAGGGTGTTGAAAACCTAAACAAAAGTTTTTTAATATTTAACTTTTCTAATTTTGAGGACTATAATGTCATATTTATCCATGGCCCATGTTTTATTTGAAATACCCTTGTGGTGTTCTCCCATTGGACTAGGGATTTTGTAATCTTTGGACAAGAGCTTGGAATTGTAGCTTGGATAGAGTTTTCAGGACTACCTTTTCCCCTTTTGGGTTTCATAGATTGGTTGATAAAATCATTAGTCACTTCATATGCCATGAAAAAAATAAATTCTAATCGGATAGACCATAAAAGCATGTGTGTGTCAAGGTCATTCTCTCTAAGGATTTTAAAGGGCCCATTAACATTCTGACAAGGGATAAATTTTATATTGGAAGTGTATGCATCTAAATTTGATCATTTCATCACTAAAATTGATAATTTTTTCTATTTTCATATAATATATCCTAATATTATATTATCCTAGTCCTAATCTAATATTTTTAACATATCCCCCATCCTATACCAACCTTATAACATCCCACAAACCATTTAATTCACATAAGTTCCCATTATCTACTAACTAATCCCACTTGTCTAATATTTAGGAATTTAAAATTACCATAACCCACCTACCTACCTACTCCTAGGATTTACTACAAGCCTACCCCATATTCCTTACATAACCCTTCTTCTAATCTAGTTTAATCTTCCCTCACCATCATTAGATTCCCTAATGGAATCTACAACTCTCCACCACCCTTCTCCTTCTCTAAAGAGTTCTCTCTAAAGAATTCTAAGGAATTTTAAGTTCTTTAGAATTCCCTCCATCTCTAGAGTCTTCTTTTCTAGAGGATTCCAATGAATTTTTAATTCATTGGAAAATCTCCCTCCCTTGCTTATTTAAACCATGCTTCCTATATGCTCAAAATTTTAGATTAAATCTATATTATTAAATTTTAATAACAAAAACTCAAAATTTTAAACACACTAATAAGAATGAATAAGAGAAGTAGTCAACATAATAATAAACTCCTTACCATCACCTTGCCTCCCTATAGTTTCATTCCAAGATTCATGCTTGTATATTAGACTCAGATTTGATGTAGTGATGGTGTGATTAAAAGATTTTGCTAGTTTGACATGGATTATTTATGAGAATGCTAGATTGATTTTGGCATGGATTTGGTATGAGCTTAATATATGGCTTCCATGGGGGAGGGTCTTTGTTTGAATGGCTAATGGGGGGAAGATCAAGGGTCTAAATTCAAACTTGGGCCTTTGAGATCTAAGGCTAGGGAATTTTCATGGAATTTTTAATTCCATGGAAATCTCTAGAATTAGAAAATTCTACAGAAGGGGCCAATTTGGGGAAGATTTCTAGAATCCTCCAATTCTATAAATCTCTTCATAGGGTTTTAGGAAAGGCTAGTGTTATAGGGTAGCTAGGGTGGTAGGTGAATAAATATAAATTTTAAATTGGCTAGGGGGTTTAGGGGTAGGTTAATAGATAATGTCTTATTAGGGGTTTAATGAGAGAATTAATTATTTTTTAAAATGATGTAAAGGTTTATGGGATATAATAATGGAATGGGGAATACTAGTCTAATAATTATTATAGCTAATAAATACAAGATTTAGTACTAAATTAGTGAAAATTAATATAATTAGTGGGGTGAGCACATTTTAGTGCATACACTTAATATTGACCAAATTTGACCCCAAGTCAAATTTAGGTCACCCCTTATAGTTTTAAACTTCATGGAGGTGTCTAATGTTTTCCATGGTTCCAAGTGGTCATAGATAGTCCCATATGGTCATATGTGTCCTTATTTATCATTTTTCAAGTTCTGGTCTTCATTTCATTTGTCTTATCCTATGGTCATGTATAAGGTATTGTATAGTTAAACTTGGTAAAAGGTATAATATGGTATAACATCATTGTAAAACGTTATTCAGATGTCACTTATATCATATTGTCATGTAATAACCTTTGTTTAGATCCTAATTGTAAAAAATGTTAATTTGGCCACTTTTGGGCCCATGTAGAAGAGGTGGACATACCATTTCAAGAGGATAACATTTTAAAAGAAATAAAAATGTACTTGATGTTAGAATTTGGTCATAGAATGTTTATGGGTAGTCAAAGTTTGATAGAATCTATAATTTAACTCCTAATCTTGTAAAAAGACACTTTTCAAGCACTTGTATGGTTTTCAAAAATACATTTTCAAATGCAAATGGTTTGGAAGTGACCTTGGGCTCCTTAAGACCATTTTACAGCTATGAAACACGTTTTAGTTTTAAATGACATTCCAAACACTTTTTCTCCTCCATCTCTACCTTCACAAGCTAAGGAAGGAAAATTTGCATTGAATGTTATGAGAGAGAGAGAGAGAGAGAGAGAGAGAGAGAGAGAGAGAGAGAGAGAGAGAGAGAGAGAGAGAGAGAGAGAGAGAGAGAGAGAGAGAGAGAGAGAGAGAGAGAGAGAGAGAGAGAGAGAGAGATATATATATATATATATATATATATATATATATATATATATATATATATATATATATATGAAATTTTGGCCATTATTAGGGGTCCAATTAGTCTTCAAATAATTGGAATTGGTTTGAATAATGGTGGCATATTCTTTATGAATAATTGATAATAATGATAATGGGTCACTATGGCCTATGCATCTGAGAGGGCTATTCTTGCACCTATTTATCCAACTTATAAATCTATGGAGAGGAATGATTTTGAGGGTGGTTTTTATAGGTATTATATTTCATGATGTTTTCATAAACCAATTCATCTCCATGAGGTACTTTCACTTGATGGAAGAAGGTCTTAGTACACAATCCATTTTAGACATTTATGCTACAAGTTCTTGTTTCATTTTCATGGTGGTCATCTTCAAAGGTTTATAGTGATTCATTATTCATGGGATCTCACTCACTTTTAAATAATTCATGTTCTACTTGTCTAATATGTGTTTTGGTCCATCTTCTTCAAGTGTGCTTGCCCTTTGGGAGACATGATCTATGTTTGAGCATTCTACTAGAGTTTAACTATCAATTTTGGATCAGTAATCAATGATGCATCATGATGCATAGTCCTGAGATCATATTGTGATATTGGAATCATGAGAAAATCAAGAAAAAATCCCATAATACACTTTCCAAGTAGAGTTAATAGTTGATTCCTTCACATATATGTCATACAGACTATAATAATAGGAGGGATATGATTAAGAGTCATAAAGAGACCTAATTCATATCTAAATACATTCAATGGCCTATAAACACCCCAATTCCAACACCAAGTCACTTCCAACTGAATCAAATTCTCTAACTCATAACTCACAATGTTATGCAATAGTTGATTATGTGTATTCTACACAGATTAGTTAGACAAGTTAAATATGATAATGTATGTTCTTGAGATCTATGATACATTGAGAAGTGTTAGGGAGGTGTGTCATGGTAGACAGGGTCATAAATATTCTTAGAACATCTAAGAACATCAAGAAGTCAAGTGGATAGTTTTAAGACACCTATAGGTTTGTACAAACATGTAGGGTAGGTTGAAGGTGATTTGATGTTATCCTAGAAGTTTTGAGAAGGTGTGAAGCATTTGATGAATTTCAAGAATTCAAGGTTGGTAATATGTGTTTTGGTCCATCTTCTTCAAGTGTGCTTTCCCTTTGGGAGACATGATCTATGTTTGAGCATTCTACTAGAGTTTAACTATCAATTTTGGATCAGTAATCAATGATGCATCATGATGCATAGTCCTGAGATCATATTGTGATATTGGAATCATGAGAAAATCAAGAAAAGAGCCCATAATACACTTTCCAAGTAGAGTTCATAGTTGTTTCCTTCACATATATCTCATATAGAATATAATAATAGGAGGGATATGATCAAGAGTCATAGAGAGACATAATTCATATCTAAATACATTCAATGGCCTATAAACACCCTAATTCCAACACCAAGTCACTTCCAACTGAATAGAATGCTCTAACTCATAACTAACAGTCTTATGCAATAGTTAATTGTGTGTATTCTACACAGATTAGTCAGATAAGTTGAATATGATAATGTATGGTCTTGAGATCTATGATACATTGAGAAGTGTTAGGGATGTGTGTCATGGTAGATAGGGCCATAAATATTCTTAAAACATCTAAGAACATCAAGAAGTTGAGTGGATAGTTTTAAGACACTTGTAGGTCTGTACAGACATGTAGGGTAGGCTGAAGGTGATTTGATGCTATCCTAGAAGTGTTGAGAAGGTGTGAAGCATTTGATGAATTTCAAGAATTCAAGGTTGGTCAGAGAATGTCTTGGTGAAACCCTAAAGTAATAAAGACCTATAGGCCTCAAGCTTGTAAGTACTCATCTAGACCAAGATCAACATATCAAAGTTAACCTCTTCAACCTAAAGGCAAAGCTTTAGACATGTATTTTAAATTATAATGAAGATGAAAAAATTACTAAAAACCCTTAAAGATACTATTAGGTCACTTAATTAGTCAAGAAGGTCAAATAGTTGGAGCTAATAGTCTTAAGACATCTACAACCCTATGTACAGACTGTGTATTAGATAGAAAGAGGAAAGTAACTTGAGAAGGTTACAAGATGTGATACAAGCCTTGATATATAGTGGTAATAAATACTTATTGGTCTATACCTTTTCAAATCATCTACTGGCATACATGGACAAGGGTTTTGTTTCTAATCTTACACATAGTCATGATCCCTCTAAGTGAGAACCTACAAGTAGATAAAGTCCAATTGGACCTAATGATTATAAAGAAGGAACATAAAGATGCTTGAAACTAAAATTATAAAATTAAATTATGTCAATCATCCTTTATTAAGTCATTAGTATGTGAGGAAATATCTTATAAATCCTACACACACAATCCTATCTTCAAGGATACCTACATGCCTTTTGGGGTCTGGTTCATGCTCAAGCATTGAGGTCAATGAGTTGAGGGTGAGGTTTCCAAAACCTTAAACAAAAAAAATTATAAATTATTTGGAAATATAAACAATATCAACGTTTATTGATAGATCAGTGGCATGAAGAGATCTTTTCAAACACCAATATACAATCATGGTCTCTTAAAAGCCAACTATATGTGGCTAATAGAGTGAATTAGTATTGGGATTTAGTAAAGAGATTGAGGGGTTTTGAATGGTTTTGAACATAAATTAAGACCTCAAATAGTTTATAAATCAAAAGAGGGATAATTATTTGGAGAGGAATTTCTAAACCTAATAAATACAATCTAAATATTAAAATGCCTACAGACTACATCATTGAGATAGGTAATCTTAAGCCTAAATGGGAGGAAAAACATGGTGGAAGAGTTATAATGTCTAAATAATATGGTACATAGATCATTAGGAAATTTGGAAAACCAAAATAAACATGTAAATTTAATCAAACCTAAGTTCATGACCCTATACTCAGTCTAGGCCTAAAAAATGTGCACATAGTCATAGGCCTACAACTAGTTGAAAATAATTTGATGATTTGAGGATTCTAAGGGAATGATAAGGGGATGAAATTTTGTATATATAATTTTCATGAGTTTAATAAGAATTACATGGTATAATTTAATCCACACCAATAGTGGACATCTCCATTGTTTTGTCTCAGACTAGGCCCACTCCTTGGGCAAGGGTAGCCATGGAACCTAGAGGTACACTTGAAACTTCAAAGGTAAAAAGTAAGTTAAAAAACCCAATGGAAGGTCATGGAGGTATAAAATAGTCATATAAATGGCATAAATACAATTTTATGGGACACCAGAACTTAGGTTCCAATCCAAGTGCCTTTGAGGGCTAACAAGAGGGAGATAACGCTTAAACCCCAATACCTTGACCAGTGTACATTGAGAATACATAGGAGTAATGAAGAATTAAAAGGCATGTATAATCATGGAGAGGGAGGTTTAAGATATTTTTGAGCCTCTAAAAATAGTTATATTAATTTTTGATACCCAAAACTCAAAATAGGCCTATCTCACACTCAAGAAACACTAAGTAAGCCATTTAAAGAGTAACTTCAGATGCTCATAACATTGATCACACTTTACATGGGATTTTGATACTTTTGAAAAAATTTATGGGGTATAATAATAATGGTTTCAAAGTGGAAGGAGGTCATTTAATTATATTTTCTTTATGAATAATTATTAAGACCCCCAAATAGGTCTAAAACCTCTCTTAAACCTTGATAGTGACCAGTCATGGGGAAATGAGCTTGAAATCACATATAATGACATATTTTGATCATAATTTTTTTTAATGTTGTTTAGGACTATAATTAGGTTACACTAATGAAATTTGATACTGACACCACTTGTATGGATCAGGTATAAATACCTTATTTTTGCATGTTTTTTGTGTTTTATAGGTATTCTAAGAAGGGGAGAGATTATAAATAATGGGATGAGGTAATTTGTGACTTATATTCATTAAAGTAAAAAAAAATATAGCTATATATTCTATAAATTATCAAACCAAGTCCATTTTTCAAGACAATCTTAAACAGGGTCAAAATGAGAATGACTTGGCCATTACTTGGTTTGCATACTTTCATAGGGTTTCAAGACCCCAAATTTGACATGGAGGTTGGTGATGGAATAATAATAGTGAATAAAATTATTGTGGGTGATTTCACATGTGTGGCAGAATTTTGGATCAAGAAAACATGGTTCAAAGCAAGGAAGCCTAATCTAAGAGAGAGAAAGGTAGAAAAATGTATTTCCACCTATATTATAAAGATTAAATTTGTTATGGAGTTGTAATACCAAATATGGTCCTATAATATTCCATTATTTTATCAATATCATTAATAAAAATCCCACATAAAGAGATTTATAGGAAAAAAGGCTACAAGGAAACTAGGCCTAGTGAAGGCTTAAGGATCAAAATTAGTTTTTAGGAGTTGGTCCAAGAACCAAAATGGATTATTTAAGAAATTATAACATATTTTAATACCATTAATGGAGTTTTAATGATCTGGAGAAGATGCACTTGAGTTTTGAGCCTATATTAATTAGGTATGGGAAACAAAGAGTTATAAGACACCTATGCACATGAATGATGGAATGGTAGGTTGAAGGAGTTTCCTAAGGAATGTAAGATGTTAAATGAGTTGTTTTATATCATTTAAATTAAAATGAATAATCTTTAAGTCCATTTATCACTCCTCTCATGCAAATAATGGTAGTTTTTAAGGAGATAGTCAAGGTGTCAAACAAGTTTGTAACCCCTATGCCACTTGGAAGGTTGAGTATAATTTAGGAGTGAAACACATGTAATTGGAGATATATTATACTATATCATAACTCCTCTTATTTTTTTAACTCTCATGGAAAATTTTCAATCTTTTTCTACCAACTCTCTTTCTCTCTCTCTCTCTCTCTCTCTCTCTCTCTCTCTCTCTCTCTCTCTCTCTCTCTCTCTCTCTCTCTCTCTCTCTCTCTCTCTCTCTCTCTCTCTCTCTCTCTCCCCTCACCATTCTATATAAGAGCAACCACTTTTGGCTAAGTTTGTAAGATCCACACTTATTATGGAAAAGCCTTACTCATTTTAATACTATATTTAACTTTTAATAAGGATTTAAAATATATTTTTGAGTTCATAAATATTTTTATGAGTGTGTGAGGTAGTGCACAACTGAATGACAAGTGATAATCATCTATCTTTATGTTCACTTTACTCTTTCATGTTTTATGCAAGTAGTTTACTCTCTAATAGGTCACATGAAGGGTAGTTAATGCACTTGTCTATCTCAAAGTGTAATGAATACTATTAGTGTCTAAAACTAGAACTCTTATTCATTCACCTTGAGAAGTGCAATTCATATCACTTTCATGTTTGAAACACTTATGCTAGAGCAATCCAGGATGTTAAAGCTAGTCTTGTGAGTCATATTTCATAGTGAAAGTATATGTTAATTTTGTGGAGATAAATTTGGTAAATCACCTCATTGGAATAGGTTACTTTCATGTTCATTTTATCTCTTTTCATTTTAATCAAGAAATTATTATAGGTGATAAACTATCAAACATAAATCTAGGGAGCTAGCCATTCAATCTATAAGTTTACCTCTATTATAGGCAACCCACATGCCTAGAGGTAATCCAATGTTTGAAATAATTTTAATAAGGATTGAAATACCTATATAAGGGTTAAAAATTGAGTGATAATAGTTTTAGCATGCTTAGTGGGACATTATCTCAAGCACGTCTTGTAGTGGTGAATGTTAGTATTGACAACATCACAACTACATAAGTGTGTTATAATCAACATTTGGTGACTCCACTGAAGGTAATAATTAGTTGTAGACCAAGTTTTATTATTCCTTTTATTCATGATTCATGGTCTTTACTAAGTTAATTACTAGTAGAGGTAACTATCTTATAAATCCACTCCCTCAACCTGAACTTCCCTTGAAGTTTAGTACCTTAAGCCCATCTTGACATTAAAAGATCAAGAAGATTTTACAAGTCAATAAGAGTGAGAGAGTGAAGAGGAATTTGAGGGAAAAATGGATAGAAAACATGCTTTCCCAACCTTTAATACTACAAATCCTATAAATATCAATGCTTAGGATGATATCCCTCCCAATGCCACTAAGAGTGTTCCCAATTTAAATGGGGAAGGTCCTATCACCCTAAGTGAGCATATTAGAGACGTATCTAACTTCTAAAATTTCCATAATGCCACTAAAATTAACATTGTAGTTAGATTACTTACCATGTATCTTAGGAGAAAATCCCTTGATTGGTATAGAACATTGTCAAGAGGATGCATCACTATTTGGGATGAGTTTGGGAAGTTGTTGACTTAAATATTTGAAGTCAATAATGATCACGCATCACTCATACATCAATCAAATGCAATTCAAAGAAGTCATAAAGAAAATATTCATGAATTCAATGAAATTTTTCAAAGAACATGGATAGGATACCACCTCCCATGAGATTCCCTAAAATTTTTATTTTTCCAACATACTTAAGAGTTATTAGGATGGATATAGCTGTCATGTTGCAGTCCATGGGTGGGTATACTTTACTTTTAGCCTATGACATAGCCATTAGATTTGAGAATGGATTGATCTAAGATGGTAATATCCCTCCAAAATTATCTATGCCTATTTTTCCTAATATTTTTGTTGCTTCTCCATGTCTTTATCTAGTTTTAACTTTAAAAAACAAGTCTAAAACTGCATCAAAAAAATTAGAAGATATCATTGATTGGGAAGTAAGATCTAAGGCCTTAGAATCTCAAATTAGGCAACTAAATCTAAAATATAGAGATAAAAAAACCCCTTAATATAGACCTACAAAATAAAATATATTTCCACCTCAATACACTAGTTAAGGGAGGGGACAAGGTCAACCTAACTTCAATAGGCCACCCAATGTCTATAATCCAAATTCTACTCCTAACACAAGAGCCATGGTTCCAATTCATAATAATATAGCTCAAGGATAATAATGGTATCCTCAAGGAAAATATATGAATGCCAATGAAGGTTAAGGAAAATATTTGGTTTTTCAATGAGGGCCTACTTCTCAATTGATAATAGAGGATGATAATTTCATAAAAATAAAAACAAATGAAGGATGGAAGCCTCAAGGAGTGAGCCTTGAAAAATTTCATGTGGAATATACAATTGTCCTAAATAAGAGTACTTCAGTTTTAGCCAACAAAAATTCAAAGATAAGAGTCTTGGGAGATGTCCAAGGTGTGGACACAAGTTCAAACAATCCTCCTCCAGGGCCATAAGGTGTGAATGTAAATGTGCCAGCCTCTACAAGTCTTGCACCTCTCCAAAATCAGAACTTAGGAAGGGTGATTCAAAGTACTTCATTGCCTCAAGATCAATGTACTTTTTTGCCTCCAATAATGCAATAAAATTTGAGTGTTTATTCTTTGAATATCATTGATTCTTTAAAGAGTACAAAGACTAATATATCTCTTTGGGAGGTAATCTACATCCCTGATCAAAAGTAACTACTTCAAGAGTAGTTGTCCCAAATTTATATCAGTCCTCAACCATCAAAACATGGTGGTATATCCCTCAATAATGAACCTACCAATATTGTTGAACCCTCCACCAAATATGAAAACCCCCACCTTTCTAACTCACCCTCATTATGGGAGACAAACTAGTTCATAATTTCATTATGGATAGTGGGTCAAGTACTTCAATTATGCCCAAGATTGTGATAGAGAAGTTGGGCTTGAAATATGAACCATATAACAAAGGAGTGTTGTATCTTGATGGGACACCAACCAAGTTAGTAGGGATCATCAAAATTATGCAAGTTTTCTTGCATGAATACCCTAGCTTTCTAATCCTACAATATATAGTGGTGGTATATCTGCCTACACATTTTGCTATTTGCCTATCAAGGGAATTTACTACCAATATAAGAGGATATCTTTCATTTGATTAGTCATTCTTGTACTTTAGAATAAGGCATGAAGCTAAGTTGACTATTAGGACACAACCATTGGCCATGGTTCACATTAAACCATATGTAGAAGCTAGCTCTAATTTGAATTGTATTATCTATGAAGAAAAAAACATGCCATAAATGATGGAGCATCTTCCAAGCTTGAAGGTATCTCTGATCTCATCCTAGATGAGTATGATGCTAACACATATGAATATGATCCCTATGATTTCATTGAATGGTTAGACCATGGCACATAAGTCATTCATGATGAAGGTGATGAACATTATGAGGTAGCCTTAATGATCCTTTTTAATAAGTTGTTAAGGGTAACTATCTTATTCATATGTATGATGATGAGTATTCAAGTGTGATAGAGCATGAAGATGTGAAGGATAGTGCAATTTTTATTGTTCAAGATGAAGGAGTCCATGAATGTGATAGTCATGAAGAATATGATCTATGGCAATAATTCCATGCCATAGTTCAAGAGTTTGAATAAGCGAGTAAGCCAATTCTCCTTCCTAAGAATCATGAACTTGATAGTAAGGTTATTGATGGACATTATGAACATAAAGGAAAGTGTCCTATTGAACATGAGAATGAGGTTCAATTCATTGTTAAATAGGTTGTAGTATTGGGAGAGTTCAATCAGACCAAGGCATAAGTGTTTATGGTCTAAACTTTAATTTGATGTTGAACCACTTGTAGACATGATGGGCCAGAAAGAAGACAAACATGCAAGCTCTAAACATCAAGAACATCATGGTTTAGAGGAAGGTGAAGTTGATAAAACTTTCATGGTTCCCAAGGAGTAGAATCAAGATCATCAAATGATCATCAATGAGATCAAGTAGGCTACACTATCAAGCCGTCCTAATGGATAACTAGGAGGACCATTCCATGGAGTTCTTAGTGATCAACTTGCAGCTAACAAAGGTCCTATGATTGGTAAGTATTTTGATCATCTTCACATGTAATTTTTTTTAACAATCATCCATATTATGGTGACTTAATCTCATGGAAAAACTATGATTCAAGGAACATTATTTTTGATCTTGGTTGAAGAAAGAGAAAGTGTTCCATCACCTCAAACATGTTTTGAGGTATGTATATATTAGGTTAGGCATGTTGCTTGAGTATTTTGTGTGTGTTTTTCCTAAATTCTTTGAATCATAGTGTGTTTTTCCTTATTATTGTGTGTTTTGTGTGAGTTTGAAGTATTTTAAAGTCATTAGTTTTAGATTGCAATAGAAGAGTGACTCCATAACTCAATAGAAGGAGAAGGCTACTAGTCCATGAGCATTGCATATATGTTACCCCCATGAATCACCAAGAATGTTGACCAAATTTGAACCCAATTCAAATTTGGGTCACCCCATATATTTTAAAACGTTGTATAGGTCTCTAATGTTTTCCATGGTTTTGTTATGGTCTAAAGTGGTCCTAGATAGTCCCATATGGTCATATGTGTCCTTGTTTATCATTGTCCAAGTTCTAGTCTTAGTTTCACTTGTCTAATCCTATGGTCAAGTATAAGGTATTGTATAGTCAAAATTGGTCAAAGTTATAACATAGTATATAGTCATTATAAAATTTTACTTGTACATAACTTATATCATACTATCATGCACTAACCATTTTTTGGTACTAATTGCAAAAAATGTCAATTTGGTCACTTTTGGGCTGATGTAGAAGAGGTGGATGTACCATTTCAAGAGGAGAAAATTTAAAAAGGATTTAAAATTTAAATAATGTCATAATTTTTTTTAGATAATGTTTAGGAGTAGTTAGAGTCTGACAGAATCTGTAGTTTAACTCCTAATCTTGGCAAAAGGATAATTTTCAAGCACTTATATGGACTTCTAAGATTCATTTTTAGTTATAAATGGTTTGAAAGTGACATTTGGCATCCCTTAGACAATTTTATATATTTTTACCAAGTTTTTAGTTTGAACTAACACTAAAAACACATTTTTTCCTCCATCACTACCATTACAAGCTTAGGAAGGTAAATTTACATTGAATGGTATGACCAAGAGAGAAAACATTAGGAGATGAAATTTGGGAAATTGTTAGGGGTCCAAGTAAGATTGAAATAAGTTTCATTTTTTTGCATAATGGTTTCCTATTATTTATGAACAATTACTAATAGTGATAATGGGTCACTATGGCCTATGCATCTAAGAGGGGTCTATTCTTGCACCTGTTTATCCAACTCAAAAATTGATGGAGAGGAATAATTTTGAGGGTGGTTTTTAGAGGTTTTGGATCTAAATTTAATGATTATTTATTCATCTAATTCATCTCCATGAGGTAATTTCACTTAATGGAATAAGGTCTTAGTACACAAGCTATTTTAAGCATTTTTACAGTAAGTTCTTGTTTCCTTTTTGTGGTGGTCATCTTTAGAGGTTTATAATGATTCATTGTTAATGGGACCTCACTTAGTTTAAAATAATTCATGTTCTAATTATCTAAGATGTGTTTTGGTCCATATTTTTCAAGTGTGCTTGCCCTTTGGGAGACATGATTTTTGTTTGAGAATTCTATTGGAGTTTGATTATCAATTTTGATCAGGAATCAATGATTCATCATAGTGTATAGTCCTGATATCATATTTTGATATTGAAATCATGATAAAATCAAGAAAAGAGCCCATAATACACTTTTTAAGGAGAGTTCAAGTTGCTTCCTTCACATATATGTTGTACATACTGTAAGGATAGGTGGGAGATGATCAAGAGTCATAGAGAGGCATAATTCATATCTTCATGCATTAAATGGCCTATAAACACCCCATAACCACCACCAAATTACTTCCAATTGAATAGAATTCTCTAACTCACAACTCATAGTCTTATGCAATAGTTGACTGTATGTAGTCCTTTAAAATTTATCAAGTCAATTGAAAATGAAAATGCATGGTTTTGAGTTCTATGATACATTGAGAAGTGTTAAGGAAGTGTGTTATGGTATATAAGGTCACAAATCTTCTTAGAACATCTAAGAACATCAAGAAGCTGAGTGGATAGTTTTAAGACACCTACTGGTCTGTACAAACCTATAGGGTAGGTTTAAGGTGATTTGATGCTAGCCTATAAGTGTTGAGAAGGTGTGAAGCATTTGATGAATTTTAAGAATTTAAGGTTGGTTAGAGAATGTCTTGGTGAAACCCTAAAGCAAGTAATAAATATCTATAGGCCTCAAGCCTATAGGTACTAATCTAAACCAAGATAAAAATATCATAACTTTACTTCTCCAACCTAAAGACAAAGCTTCAAACACGGAGTTTCAATTCCATTGAAGATGCAAACATTTATACAAACCCTTTAAGAGACTATTAGGTCACTTAAGCAGTCAAGAATGTTAAATAGTTAGAGTTGATAGTTTTAAGACATTTACAACCCTATGTACAAACTATGTATTTTATAGGGGCAAGTAACTTGAGAAGGTTATAATATGTGATACAAACCTTGATATATAGTGTTAATAAATACTTATTAGTATATACCTTTTCAAATCATCTACTAGCATACATGGATAAGGGTTTTATTTCCAAGCCTACACACAGTCATGAGCCCTCTAAATGAGCACCTATAGGTGGCTAAAGTCTAGTTAGACCTAATGAGCATAAAGACGGAACACAAAGATGGTTGAAAATAAAATTATAAACTTAAAATATGTAAATCAAAATTTAGGAGTTTATTAGTATGTAAGGAAAGATCTTGAAACTCCTAAGCACACAATCCTATCTTCAAGGATACCTATATGCCTTTTAGGGGCTGGTTCATGATCAAGCATTAAGGTCAATGAGTTAAAGGTGAGGTTTACAAAAAATTATGAATATTAAATGAGATATTATTAAAAATTACAAACAATCTCAAAGTATATTAAAATATCAGTGGCATGAAGAGAACTTTTCAAATCCCAACATATAATCATGGTCTCTTAAAATCCACCTACTGGTGGCTAATAGAGTGAACTAGTCTTGGGTTTGAGTAAAGTGACTAAGGGGTTTTGAATGGTTTTGAACATAATTTAAGACCTAAAATGTTTCAAAAATT
This sequence comes from Torreya grandis, assembly GCA_037957365.1. Taxonomy (NCBI): domain Eukaryota; kingdom Viridiplantae; phylum Streptophyta; class Pinopsida; order Cupressales; family Taxaceae; genus Torreya; species Torreya grandis. The sequence continues at coordinate 674,203 of JARHVA010002798.1, forward strand.
AAAATAGCTCCAATGATGAGGACATGAGGTTCTAAACCTAACGGATACAGTCTAAATATCAAGAATGGCTACAAACTGCATCATTGAGATAAGCTAATCCTAAACCTAAATGGGAAGAAAAACATGGTGGAAGATTTATGATGTCTAAATAAGATGGTAAATAGATCATAATGACATATGGGAAACAGAAATATGCATGAAAATTTAATCAAGCCTAAGTCCATGACCCCATACTTAGTCTAGGCTTAAAAACCCTACACACAATCATAGGCCTACAACTAGTTGAAAGTAATTTGATGATTTGAGGCCATTAAATTAATGATTAGGGTATGAAATTTGGTATATTACATGGTAATGAGTTTAATAATACTTCCATGGTCTCATTTAATCCACACCAATAGTGGACATATCCATTGTTTTGTCTTAGTCTAGGCCCACTCCTTGGGTAAGGGAAGCCATGGGACCAAGAGGTACACTTGAGACTGTAAAGGTACAAATCAAGTTTAAAAACCACATGGAAGGTAATATAGGTATAAAATAGTCATATAAATTGTATCAATTCACTTTTAGGGGACATGAAACCTCAATTTCCAATCCAAATGCCCTCAAGGGCTAGAAAGATGGAGATAGCTCTTAAACCCCAACACCTTGACCAATGTACCCTGAGCATATAGAGAGGTAATTAAGAATTTAAAGGAATTTAGAATCATGGATATTGATTTTTTGACATTTATGAAATTATTTCAACATTTAAATGAAGTTTTGATACCCGAAACTTGAAATAGGCCTATCTCACACTCAAGAAACACTAAGCATGCCATTCGAAGAACAACTTTAGATGTTCATAACATTGATCACACTTTTCATGGGAGTATAATAATTTTTGGATAGTTTATGGGATATCATAATAATATTTTACAAGTGAAAGGAGTTAATTTAATGATCTTTTCTTTATGAACAAACATTAAGACCCAAAATAGGTCTAAAACCTCTCTTAAACTTTGATAGTGACCAATCATGGAACAATAAGCTCAAAAGCACATATGATGACACAATTTACTCCTAAATAATATTTTATGTTGTTTATGAATCTAAGGAGGTTACCCTCATGAATGTTTATGTTGATTTCACTTGTATAGATTGGTACAAATGTCATGTTTTTGCATGTTTTTGGTGTTTTATAGGTGTTATGAGAAGGGGAGAGCTTATAAATAATGGGATGAGGTAATTTGGGAATTTTTATATCCATTAAATTCTTAAAAAATTTCACTATATATTTTGTAAATGATCAAACCAGGCCCATATTTCAAGGTAGTCTCAAACAGGCTCAAGATGAGACAAGGTGACTTGGTCATTTCTTGGTTTGCATACTTCCACAGGGTATCAGGACCCAAAATTTGACATGGAGGTTGGTGATTTATTAGCTAAAGTTAATAAAATTATTTTTTGTTATTTAACATGTGTTTCCAAAGTGTGGAGCAATAAAATAGGGTTCAAAGTAAAGTGGCCTAATTCTAGAAAGAGAAAGGTAGAAAAATGTGTCTTCACTTGGATTCTAAAGATGAAATTTGGTATGGAGTTATAAGGACATGTAGGGTCCAATAATATGAATTTATTTTATCAAAATAATCCATAAAAATCATACACAGGGAGATTTATAGGAAAAAAAGGCTACAAGGAAACTAGGCAAAATGAATTCTTGGGAGTTGGTCCGAAAACCAAAATGGATTGTTTCAGACATGATAACATATTTGAATACCATTCATGGAGTTTGGAAGATATATATAATATGAACTTGAGTTTTTATCCAATTGGACCAATTAGGTATGGGAAATGAAGAGTTACAAGGCACATATGCACATGAAATGATGGAATGGTAGGTTAGAGGAGTTTCCTAAGGCATGTCAAATGTTCAATGAGTGTTATGAGATCATTTGAATTAAAATTTATGATCTATAAGTCTATTTGTCACCCATTTCATTCAAATAAGGGTAGTTTTTAAGGAGTTAGTCAAGGTGTCAAGTAAGTTTGTAATCCCTATGCCACTTAGAAGGTTGAAGCTACTTTAAGAGTGTGACACATGGCTTTAGAGGTATTATAAAATATAACATAACTCTTATTATTTTTTTAAATCTCATGGACATTTATCAATATTATTATACCACCTCTCTCTCTCTCTCTCTCATCACCATTCTCTATAATATTAGCCACTTTTGGCTAAGTTTGTAAGATCCACACCTGGTGTGGTGAAGCCTTACTAGTTTGAACACTATATTTGCCTTTAAATAAGGATTTCCAATCTGGTTTTGAGTTCACAACTTCTTGTTTAAGTGTGTGAAGTAGTGCATAGTTGAATGATAAGTGATAATCATCTATCCTTGTGTTCACTTTCCTCTTTCATGTTTTTTGAAAGTAGTCTGCTCTCTAGAAAGTCACATGAAGTGTAGCTAGTGTCTTTGTCTATCTATAAGTGGAAGGAATTACATTAGTGTCTACAATTAGACCTCTTGCTCATTTACCTTGATAAGTGTAATGCATATCACATTCATGTTTGAAACACTTATGTTAAAGCTCTAGGATGTTGAAGCTAATTTTGTGAGTCATCTTTCATAGTGAAAGTATATGGTAGTCTTGTGGAGATAAATTTGGTGTATCAACTAATTATAATAGGTTACTTTCATGTTATTTATATCTCTTTTCATTTTAATCAATCAAGTACTATAGGTGATAAGCTATCAAAGTCAAATCTAGGGACCTAGCAATTTAATCTAGAGGTTTACCTCTATTATAGGCAACTTACAGGCCTAGAGGTAATCTAATGTTCCAATAAATTTGGAGAAGGATTGAACTACCTCTCCAAGGGTTTAAAATTGAGTGACAACACTTCCCTCAATTCCAAACTAATGATTGGAATGTGCATGAAATCTATTTAGATAAATCCATCCTATAATCTTCTCAAGTCCATAATTCCAACACTCCATTGTCCATGAGTTAATTTATCAAGCCAATATCATATAATCATAAAATCTGAGTCTATAATAGCAATATAACATCTATAAGCTTTAGTCTTTCTTGAATCTTGATTGGGAACATGAATTTAGATCATAATGTTGTTTTAAATATTCATTTTATTAAATTTTGATCTAATGGTTTCCAATTTTAAAGTAGATTGGTAATTTTAGAAGATTTCAGTGTATAATTTTCAAATATAAATCTATTTCTCAAATTTATCATTTTACATTTGGCAACCATACTGGGAGTCATCCTTTTTGGACTGCTCCTAGTGTTTGTTTGTGTGTGAAATCAGCTTGTAAGTTAGATTTAGGATGAAGTTGGGGTTAAACTTAAAAAAATTATCATGTTCCAGGTGAAAATAGAATGTGCACTTCAAAGGTCAATTTTGAAACCATCAGTTGTGATTTTGACCTTGATAGTGGTGATTTTGCCTTTAACTATCACATTAACTACAAAATCACCTATTACTAGTTGCAATATTACTTTTTTAAAGTTGTAATATTGAAAAATTGCTTCTTACTAGCTATGATTTTTATTTTTATCTACATTTTTGACTATTATAGTTGTAGTTTTATCTTTTAGATTCAAAATACAAAGATATTTTTATTTTTTGATCAATTTATCTAATAATTTTTATGGTTTTTGACATCTAATAAGGATCTAGTTTTTATGTATAACTCTATTTTTTAGGGATGATAAGGATCTTGGGGGAATTTATACTCTTCATTGGCTAATGTTTAGTTCCACTACAAATTATGTTGTTAAAATTTTTCTTAAATATTCATAATATAAGATATAAACTTGTAAAAACTTAGTTCTTTTGGTCAATCTATATATTCATTAATCTGTTATGAGTATCTTGTAATAACATATCACTATGTGATCATATTTTTGGTTATAATCATAGAGTTGTGTGTATTTTAAACAATATCACAACTCTAAAGTCACCCTAATCTATGATTTTGTTAAAAATATATTTTAATTAATACTTTCAATATCACTTACAATAATTTGTGATTTTAATTGTAAGTTATAATTTTACTTCTGAATCTATGATTTTAAAATATTACTTATCAACAATTGTAATTTTGTAATACTACTTTTAGTTAATCAGGATTTTACACATCTCATAAGTAATTTTGACTAATCACCTGGTAACTATGACAGTCAACTTTATAGCTTGCAAAATTATTTGTCTTATGTATGATTTTGAATAGTCATCAATGATTTTGACTCTCTAAAAGTGATTTTGAATTAACACTAACTATGTATTTATGATTTTACTTACTATAGTAGTGATTTTGAATTCATTTTTTCCTTCAAATCCTTTTTAAGTACATTTTTAAAGATCATTTTAAACAAATTTTTAGTCATTCCAAGCATCCCACAAGTCTCAAATTGCTTTTAGCATTGGGGTACTGACCCTTAACCCTAAAGTGTGCCTAGGTGCTACCCCTAGATCCTATAAGGGCCATTTTCCCTTGATCTCACTGGGGGATGCCACCCCCACACCCTTGTAACATGACCCCTCATTCAAAAAATTTATAGTGTAAAACCCATAATTTTTTTTAGTGTTTTTATTAAGACTTTTAGGATAACCTTTTCTTTGGATTCTTACAGGGGTAAATTTAGTGATAATTTTGTATTGCTTAGTATTAATAACATCTTATCTTGTAGGTCTTTGTCAAAATTCTTATCTTATAGGTCATATTTTTTGTCTAACATCTTGTCTTGCAGGTTACCCCTCAAGATTACCAAATTAAAACTACTAATCACTTGCTTGCAAGACATCTATAATTTGTTTTGGCATTTAAAAAAATATATTCTATATATTTTTTATATATCATAATTAATTAGTTAATAAATATTTTTGTTTGCTTGAGTGTCATCTGAGGGCTACAATGGTGTATGCTCTCCTACCTACATCCTAGCAGCAAGTCTCAGAGGATCAAAAACCACTAATAAACCCTCCCATTTTTATTTTTAGGAGGCAACATTATGTGGAAGTCATTCCCACACACTTTCCTTATTCTTAGGGGTTGGTGATGTAGATTTCATCACAATGCACTCAACCACACTCCATATTCTGGTGGAGTATAATAATCATGGATAACTATCATTAGGCCAAATAGTTGACCCCATACAGGTATTCCATAAAGGTAAAGAGTTAACTCTCTAATCCAAACATTAAACAATAACCTATACGAAGTTGGGTCCCATATACCTGGTGTATATTAAGGATGTCCCTAGAAAAACTTATTAAACCTAGAATAGGACCATCACTCATAACAAATAACTTATTTCTATAGTTAGTATCATCTCCCAAGTGACTGTTAAGTACAAACATGGTTGAGAGGGTTTGGGAGATTTTGTAACATGTCACTAACCTATAACCTCACCCAAAAAGTCATTATATGATGCAGTCATCCAGTTACACTCCCAAATCAAATTATTAGTGATAGGTTTGTGGTTTGCTTAATTTGGTGAGTGATGTGTTAGATAAGTGTTGTTTATGAGCTGAGTCAGATTTTACCCAAGTCTATACCCACCTATATAGGTCTCTTTCACATATCATCATCCTTGTCTCATCATCATCATGTACATCTTTTTAAATATCCTCTTGTTCATATTTTATTTTTACATGCATGTACATCCTTTAATATTGTCTCATATTACATCTTGTCCTATATCTCATCACCTCTCTCATCTTAGTCACATCATAGTCTAGTCTCATCCACTAGTCATACCCCTACTTTATCATTATTATTAGCATAATCTAATATTGTCTTAACATAGGCTTCTATATTCAAGATTGGTCTTGACTAATCATACCCATCCCTATTCATCCTTACATTACATCTCATCTTAAAAAATCAATCCCTTATCCTAATCATATTTTGTCCTATTTTATCCTAGCTATACCAAATTATTTTTTTCATATATCCTCATTTTGTATAATCTTAATCATCTTATACAACCACCATGTCTTATTAATCTTATACATTCTCATCTTATTTATCCTCCATCTTAAATATATTTTTCAATCCTACATATCTTGTACATTCATACCCCATCATTATCCACCACCACCACCATCATCTTGTCATCTCATTTTTCTAGTCATACTCTCATCAATTAAATATCTCTATCAAGTCTTACATTAACCTCTTATTATTCACTTATCCTTAATACTAATCATCCCTAGTGTCATATTTACAACTAAATCCACCTTATCTATAACCAATCTTGGTCACATGTTTGTCATTTTTATCACCATATCTTCATATCACCTTGTCTTATCTTATTCATCCTTAGGGACCTAGTCCAAACCAGCCATTTATCTTGACCTTGTATAGCCTAATCACCTTATCCATCACCATATTCTTTGTCATAGTCTAACCCATCCTTACCTTATCATCCTTGTCAATTCTAGTCATGATGTCAAGTCTGTAGTCATACAATAATCTTCATCTATGTTGGAAAATAACTATTTACACGTCAGGGTTATGATTCTAAGATTTCTTATGTCTAATCAAGTTTGAGTCATACACACCATCCAATCCTATCATCTTATCCTATCAACCAAGTCATCTCATTCAACTTAAGTCAATCATCTTAGTCTTGAGCTAGTATTGATTCAATCAATCCCTAGTCCAAATTAGTGTCTCAAGCTAGTCTATCCCCTTATAAAAACTTATAGCTTGTTATATATCACCCAATAAAATATAATAATAATAATTAAATTCTAGCTCACTCCTAATTTGGTCTACTTAATTTCACCTTACCCCATCTAACATCTCATATTATTTAGTCAAGCTTAAGATCAGATGAAAATAAACCTTTGTCTATTTTTTTTTTGCACATCCCATCTTCATCCCTCCATATTTACATTCAATATCCCAAACCTATTGATTGGGGATGTTAAAAAATATCATCCATACTTTATCCCATCATGGAAACCAAAACAAATTTGGTCAATAACCTGACTGAGAAATGCCTCATGGCCAATAGGTATGAATTCCTTTCTCACCTATTTAAGATAAGCACCCCATATTTGAAATACTTAGACCCCATCCACCTAACATTACCTATAGTCTAAACCCATCCAAATGAGTCTAATTCAAACTCTCCATCCACTAGTCATAACCATTCATCTGCCCCTTCCGATACTAGCAAAAGGAATCCACTCTTGGCCACCTCATCTATTAGTTGTCTTCCCACCCACTCACATTAAAAACCATATAATATAAAGTCTAATGCTTCCACATCCAAGTTAATAAGTAAAGAGATGCCCTATAATCCTCTTCCTATATCTTTACAATCCCTACTCCATCAATTTTTACCATTGACATGATGGTTTTTCCACCCATATGATATATTTGTCCTTCCAAGCCTAAGACCACTTGGTATAAAGTAAACCACTACTATATATCATCAAACCCATGGGTTACCATTAATCAATGTCATAATTTCCAAAACTATGTCTAAAACCTCATCGACCATGGTGACATCAAAATTGAGAATGAATCAAAAGGGTTTACATCTTAGGGTGAACATAAAGAAGAATGCCAAGATTCCATTCTTGGTCACGATCAAGCCCTTCCCTTTCTAAGCCAAGGTTAAGACACTAATTTATCTTCCATGGTCCCCCCATATTTGATAAATCCTACATCGATGATGAGTCTATTTCCCATAAACCTAGTCCTCCCTTTTCTCATGAGTCATTTTTCCATGGACCTATCTTTGTCAAAGCCATTGTCCCTTCATCATTTTCTTCTCACCTATCATATCAAAGACCCCATTTGGAAAGGTCACTTACAAATAAATAATCCTCTATTAGTAACATTACCTTGTCAATGTCACCTACACCCTTATCAGAGTAAACATTAGAGTTAATACAATTCTTATCTACATTAGGATCATGTTTAGAACAAATATCTAAATAAAATTATTCATCAAAAACATCATCCCTCAAAGATATTGTAGCAGATGATGACTATGCCTACCTTTTTGAATATACCTCTAATCTAGATGTCAACTAATCACAAGGCATATCTTTTGATCCTAATAAGGATGGTGAAGTCATAATAGAGTTTTTACAAGCTTTATTTATCAAATATAGTTATAGTGGACTGATCCCACATCAGATGTGTGTCCTAAAAATAGTCTTAGTAATCATTTTGTTGATCTTGAGGATATTTTATTTGATGTCAAAATTGGGAACCCCTATGAGGACTATACTAACCCACCATCACTCATTAACCTCATCATACCATCTCCCCCACCTTCATCCATAATAAACCCTTTTCTTCTTATTAATGAAAATTTAGTCACCTCCCTCCATAGGGATGAACATGAACATACATCATTAGATTCTTCCCAAAGAAAAATAACATGTGTCAAAAATACAAAGGTTTGATAATATATTCAAAAATTCATACACGATGATAAAATCATATTTGATCTAACAAGTCAAAATGAAGAAAAGTCCAATCATTATCCTAATAAAAAAGTGTATACCCATAGTGAAAACTTATTTGAGGCACTAAGGGATCATTAAAGTCAAAATAATCATCATATATCAAGTCAAATATCAATCTCCTTTGGTGAAGCCCAAAGTCAGGCACTAGGGAGAAGTTAAGATATAATCAAGTCTGAAAATCAAAATAATGTCAAAATTTATATTAATATGGATGATAATCCTTCAAATAATAGGATCAAAAATAAATCTCAGATTTAAAGTGTCTTGGATCTTTTAAAATCTTTTGTCATATGGCACCAATCAAATATGGAATGCCCAACATCTCCAATGATGCATGTGACTACTAGTCTTAATCCTCAAACACCCACCACACCTTCCTATCATGATTCTATCATCCCATCAAGTCCTATAATCCATTATAAAATATAAACCCTAAACCCATCCATACCTCACATCACTACACCAAGAAACATTATCTCTTATAGGGGTGATGAAGACACCTGGTCTAGATGTCTAGAGGGGTCTCAATCAAGAATTAATGAAGGTCACAAGGACATCAATACATCCAACATTGACAAAATGACCTTAGTATCACATATTTAAAAAATAGGTGTTGGCTGAAGATCAATAGAGTATAGACATTCTTTCATATCACACCCTTATATAATAATTCAAAATGATAAAAGTCAAATTAAAAAAAAGAAATCATTCATCCAATTGTGAAAACTAGTCTTCTGGTACCTTGGGCAAGTATTATGATGAAAATCAATTTTTGATGTCATGGTAAAATAATCTATTATCAACATTTTACCTCAAAACTCAGGGGCAAATCTATTTCATCAATATAATATCCCTTATCAATCCCATCCATATCATCTTTGTCTATATTATCCCTCAGTCCATTGCTCCTACCCATTGTATGCTATCATATCTTTCATCCTATTATGTCCCTCCTTTCTTCTAGTCTTGACCTTTGTAAGGGAGTGGAAGATGTCTTGGGAAAAATTCTAAAATAATCTTGGCATATCCTCTAATGGACACTCGAGTAACTATATGTCTGGTTCCTTCACAATGTGGTTATTGGTAATCCCTAATCCATTATTCCTTGTTCCTCATCCCCTTTTTAGTCTCACCCTCATCCTTTATTGTCCCATCAAAAATTTCATCTATCCTCATCCTAGGTTTTAGGATTGGTATTAACTTTACTACTAACCCCATTTATATAACATATATACATATTTTAAAAGACCTAAAAATTGAAATATTCCAAAAAGAACTAAAATTTGAAATATTTCAAAAAGCCTTAAAATTTAAAATATTCCAAAAATCCCTAAAAATTGAAATATTCTAAAATCCCCTAAAAATTATAAAATCCATAAAATCCCATAACATCTTAGTTATATTATCATATGTCATCTTGTCTTATGTCCTAAATATCCTAGTTATCCTATCTTATGTCTTAGTCATCTTATCATCTTTCCCTCATACCTTGTCTTATGTCATATTATCTTTTCCTATCCAAATCTTTATACATAGTCTTATCCTAATCCTAGTTCCTCGACTAATCCATGTCCATACCCTTTTCCAAGTTCATATCCTTATTTCAAATTCACATCATGTCCATCATAATTGACTTAGTCCAACTCATCATTTGATCACTCATTCCATCAAATATCATCAAAATAATTAAACAAGACATAATGACACTACATGTTGATACTTGTGTATGTTACTTGTATGTTATGTGTTGTTTGACATTTTTACATATATGTATCTACATATGTTTGTTTAATTGTCTATTTTTTATTTTATTAGTCTTTTTATTAGTCTTGAACCATATCTCTTTCATCAAGGGTGCAATGAAAGATGATGCTATGATGACACCAAAAATTACAATGATGCTTTTGGTGCCCTCAATGATGTAGAGTTTGCTATTTTCCCTTTTTATAATCATGTATTTTGGCATAATGTCCTCTTGGTCATAGTTAATGTTATGGGGCATACTTCCTAGTTCTATACTTAAATTAGATTACCTAAACTATGATGAACCTTAATATAACAATGATGGATTGATAATGGACTACACTCATCATTTATCCTATCCTCTATAACCTATCATAACATCTAACATCTCATATCCAATAATTTATCCTAGTCCTCTATCTTCAAGCTGTTCATCCAAGTCCACTCTTCTAATATCCAATCATTCCTTTAAATCCATTTATCATCTTTATTATATCCTCTAATTCCTCATCTATCATCTCTCTAGTTTATCACATCTAACATATCATTTCCCATTATTGCACGTAGTCATTTATCTTCATGTCTAACATATGAGTCACATCCTCTATCTAATAACTAAGATGTCTAATAGTCATTGTCATCCTCCCCCTCTAGTCTATCTTATCATTTGCTATCTAGTGTGAGCTATATTAGCCTAAGGTATTTTTAGACTATATATGCAATGCTCAGTCACATGGCATGCCTATGGTCAACTCAACCATTCTCTTCTCTTTACCCACCATTTTATATCACATATTACTTTCCCTTCATCATACTCAAGTATTAAATTACTCAAATCCATGAGCTATAATATTAATCATTCATCAATTAGTCTATTGATCAATCACCACCACCATAATAATCTCCCTAATATTTTTTTCAATCCTTACACCTATCGATTGGGCTTAAAAAATCACAAAATCCATATTTTCTTCCATCAGGGTGGACTAATGATAAATCACAATTTAAATTTTATGCTTTCCTCCTTCACTTGGGGCATGACTAGAACCATAACTTTATTATCATCTCTCACTCTTTTTTATGTGTTCTTTCTAGAGGCATTATCATTAATCAAATTATGGATCATTAATTTTATTGTATTATTGTCTAATTCCTCCCATTCATCTTTTGTTCACTTGATCATATCATTTATTATCTCTCATCTCTATCATCTTATTATTCTCCTTTTAATTTTTAGCTACACCTTTCAATTAATCTTATCAAATCATTGTCTTAATTTGGCCCAATGCTCTCCCATATATGCATCCTTACTTGGGTTATTTTGATAGCTTATGGCTTTATTTATCAATCATATTGGTCTATATTTCTCCCTAGAATGTGTCTTTGCCTATGATATGTCAAAATCTTGTGGCATTTTATCTTATTCTCATCATGTTACTATTGATTCCCCTTGGGATGTGTTGACAATCATGATATAGTCATTTATGATCCCTATGCATAGGTCTTTACCATCGGCATCATCCATTTGTATCTCACCACTCATGTCGATATCCTCTTCTTCATCATTACTCACCCATATAGCATCCCAACCCCTTTATATCTTTGCACATCCTACCCCTCATTTTATTTTTTCAAGTGTCCATCTACCTCCTTCCTCACCACATGTCCCATCGATGGGGCATCATCACATATCCACTAACATAATTTACTAAAATTCATCCATGAGTGTATTTATTCTTTTAAATACCATAACTCCTTTGAATTTATCCACTCACAATGCCATTTCAAAGAGGAGCAAAATGTATGCATCTAAATTTGATCACTTCATCACTAAAATCATTAATTTCATCTATTTCCATCTAATTTGTCCTAATATCATATTATCCTAGTACTAGTCTAATAAATATAATATATTACCCATCCATACTAAACTTATAACATCCCACAAACCACTTAATCTACCTAAGTACCCATTATATACTAACTAATCTCACCTGTCTAATATTTGGGAATTTAAAATTCCCATAAACCACCTACGTACCTAATCATAGGATTTCCTACAAGCCTACCCGCTATTCCTAATCTAAACCTTCTTATAATATAGTATAATCTTCCCCTAACCATCATTAGATTCCCTAATGAAATCTATAACTCTCCACCACCTTTCTCCTTCTCTAGAGAGTTCTCTCTCTAGAGAATGATAAGGAATTTTAAATTCCTTAGAATTCCCTCCTTCATCTTTAAAGTCTTATTCTCTAGAGGCTTCTAATGAATTTTTAATTCATTTAAAATCTCCCTCCCTTTCCTATTTAAACCATGCTTCCTTCCATTCCAAACTAATAATCATGTAAGAAATCTATTAAGCTGAATCCATCCTATAATCTGCTCAAGTCCATAATCTTCCAAGACTCCATTATCTATGAGTTAATTTGTCAATCCAATATTATGTAATAATAAAATATTGGTATATCATAGAAATATAACATCTATAATCTTTAGTATTTCTTGAATATTGAGTGGGAACACTTGGTTTTAGATCAAAATGTTGTTTTAAATATTCATTTTATTGTATTTTGATCTAATGGCTTATAATTTTAAAGTAGATTGGTAATTTGAGTAGATTTTAGTGTATAATTTTCATATCTAAATCTATTTATCAAATTTATCATCTCATAGGAACATGTGTTATACATCAACATGCATAAAAAATAATTTTTTTGTCAAGCCATAGACCTTATTATTCATGAATACCATCTCATAGAAAACTTGTGTCTGTCAATCCTAGATAAAACATATACTTAGAGAATTAAAAAAATGTTACTTTTATAGATGGAGGGACTACAATCACCAATAAAAAGCTACTCAATAAGCTTGTGAAGCAAAAAAAGCATAAGTTATTGTGTATAGACCCACATGTGATTTTATTTCAACCAAAAATAGTCATTTGTTACTATTGTTCTAGTGGTGATGTTAATTTATGGCACACCACAAGTGGTGGTGATATTTTTAAGGTTTTTAAAGGTAAATAACAACTTCACAATCATCAAAATTCCATGTAGAGGAAAAAAATGGGCTTAGCCAATAGTTTAATTGTATTTGATCATAAATGGTTATGTTTTTATCTCACAACTCATCACCACCTCTTGAGGATGGTAATTATGTTCAATAAAAACAACATACTTTCTAACTCAATGATGTTATGCACGATAATCATTAGGCTTACTTGTCTAATAATTTTTTTGCTTTATATGAGAAGGATGAGGAACCCAACATGAATCTTGATGTTTTCCCATGATAGTTTACTCTTTTAATGAGTGAGACATTAATATTTATGCACTTGGAAGACTTTATGGTAAGGGAAACTTTTAGTTTTTTGACAATATGAAAGTCATGTGTATGCAAAAGTTAAAATTTCTTTTTTTACTCCATTATGCCACTAGATCTATTTGGCCAAGAGAAGTTTGATAGATTTATAATCATGAGAATAAAAGTGGGGGAGTGGCAACACTTATTACACATGATTTATCTTTATGAATCATTAGTTGGGGGTTTTATCCCTCTCATCATTTAGTGTGGACCCTATTTTTATGGTTTATCACATGTATTACCAACATTTACACCTCTAATGATGTTGTTGAAAGGGTAATGTTTTGTAAGTTTATTAAAAACACACTCACAAATTCCAACTAGATTCTATGTGGTGATTTTAATATAACCTAATTTAGGGAAGATAAAAAAGGGATCCTCCCAATGTGATGGTGTGCTAATTAAAGACATGCACAAAAAATCCCCTCCACCACCCTATGGAAAATATCTATGTAGGGATAAATCAAAATCCAATTACAACATCATTACTATAAATTATGTATAACCACATACTCAAGCATCATTTAGATGATTATAAAGCATACATTTTACCTCACTGCAACACATGAATTGGTTTACCTTGGAAATTTTGAGATGTAAATGGAGGAATCCTAAATTTATTTGTCCAAAAAATTCATCCTTAGAATGAAAGTGTAGTTCCCCAAATATTATATCACTAGAAGAAGACACATTATTTTCATCTAAAAATGTTCTTATGTATAAGACTAAGGATTAATACAAAAACAAGCCAACCAATGCCCTTATATTCATACATAAACTACATATAGGGAAAAAAACAAATGTATGAGAAGTCATACTTATCATGGATGTTGTAACTATAAATCATAATACCATAGGTATATTTAATCTTACAAAAAATCAACCCTTTCAAAAATTCATGCACGTGTTTTCCCTAATTTAGATTGCATAACCCTAATTAATATAGAAAATTAAATGTAATTAATATTATAATATATGAGATTTAAGCATGAATCTAAATGTATAAGATTGAGATTGATTTGAAAAGTGGCATGTAATAAATATATAAAGTAATAAAGGGATCAAGGTACTTAGCTTTTGTAGTTCACTAACCAACTTATTTAATTTTTGGTAGTGGGTAAGAGCTAAAATTAGGACCATGAGTCACTCAGATTTAGAATTGACTATTTATGCATGTAAATTCACCAACATTAGGTTGGGGTAAAAATGTCAATGCTAAGGATTTAGGATGAGATTATTGTCTTGAGCTGATTTTGCTCTCTATAATCATATATTCAATTGCATCTACTTGTAATAACTCTCTGTGTGTGATATTGATGCCTGACTATATGCATAACTCCATAAATCAATATCCTTCTATTTGAAACCCTAGGTCCACTTGTGAAAGATAAAAACCTATTAAAAATTAGGAAGTGTAATGGGCTGAGCTAATTCTAATCACCCCCATTAATTATCAATTTTTACCTACATATCCATTACTCTAAAGGTGGAAGTCAAGCCACACATAGTTATTCCCATTAATATGAATATGTAATTGTGCTCCTTTGCTATATGTATTTCTCTCAATTTTATTTCATTTTATTATTAAATAATAAGAAACTAAATGTGGGTATGGTAGAAGAACATATTTATTTTTTCACATGTGATCTAGATGATTATGAAGATCTCATTTTTGTCTTTGAAATAATGACCTGTAGATAAGAAATCACTAATGTAAAAGGGTTATTATATGGATAGCAAGGTGGATTTCCGAGCATGAGCTTACTAGGAGGATATCAATCCACTCTCTTAGAATATTTAATTTGAAAGAAATAAAGATGAAATGCTTTCATAAAATGAAATAAAAGACTAAAAATAAATGCAAGAAGAAATAAATGCTTGATAAAGGAAATAGACTAATTATAGCAATAAGCATGTCAATAATAATGCTAAATAGGTTAGGTTAGGTTCAAAAAATGGGTAAGGGTTCTATGAAAAGGCAAGGACAAAATAAACTAGATTTGGTCAAAGGTAGGTAGGTGAAAATAAATTATTTTTATTTCATACCAAAATGACCATCAATGGTCAAAGTGACTGTCAACGATTATGTTGACCATCGATAGTTGGGTGACCGTCAGTTGTTGAAGGTGATCATTGGTAGTTAGGGTGACCATATGTGGTTTCTATGGGTTATGAGAATTTTCAAAAAAGAGGTTAAAGAATAGGTCAATAATTATGTTAGATATTTGGGTAAAGTTAGGGGGATAGAAGATGAGATGCAGAAGGATCTGATTCAAGCAGAGATGTCAAAAACTAAGTAAACAAAACATGAAAACCAAAATTGTACTTAACTAGTTATTTTATAGTTGGTAGCTGATATTAGAGTAATTTTGGAAAAGTAATGGTACTTTTCATAAAGAATAATTGTGGTATAGGTTTAGGTCTCTATCATGGTTGCTGACTTGTTAAAGGGAAGACCTGTAAAGAAGTTCTTGATGCTAAAAGCTCTTGATATCTATTGGTTACCTAATTGTTAATTAGATGATCAATTGATTGATCCTTTTTTCACCTCCTACTACTCTATTTTATAAGAAAAAAATGGAGGTATGGTCTTTAGAAGGGGTGAAACTTGTTACATAAATTTAATTCTTGATGCATTAGCTCACTACATGAATTGAATTGTGATGTGTTTGTGTTCACACACAAACCAAGTTTGAGTTATCTAAGTGATAGGGACTTCACTGTCAATGATCAGGGTGACTATCAGTGGTCATGGTGACCATCGATGGTCAAGTGTCAAAGGTCAAGTTAGGTAAAAAAGGGTAGGTTAGTGATTTGGTTTAACTAGTTAGCTAACCTAACTTAGGGTCATGGTTGGAGGCTAGGTAATGGTTTGATCTAGGGGTGTTTCAACATCTAGAAACATAATGTATGGTTTTTTAGTGTCTACATTTTGCCCCTTTTTATTATACAATTTGTGTTAGTAAGTTATAAAATAAAAATGGATTATGGGTCAAATGGTTGGTTATCCCAAGTATAGGAGGAAGTGTTCCCCCTCAAACTAGGAGTTGATGATGTGAAACTAAATTAGGTGTAGGTTTGATAAGTGGTTATGATGAGTCATGAGGTTGGTGACAATGGTGGTTGGGCATTTGAAGAGAAAACATATGCATAAAAATGTGACTAAGTGTGATAGCTAAGATCACACATATACTAAGTTGCTATGGTTGGTAAAAATAAGGTTGGTTCTAAAAGGATTGATGATAGGGTAATTAGGCTATAATGTTAGGCGTAGATGACCAGGTTATTCCTATCTAGTCTCCTAGATAGGGTCAGTGTTTTCATAGGTATCCAAGGTAGGAAGTACTCCCAAGAAAACATAAATGGTCTAGTGTGAACTAGGTGGCACAAAGTCAAATTATTCAACATAGTGAAGTTGGCTGGTGTGGTAAAAAGGTCCAAGGTAGGGTCATCGTAAAATGTGCAAAAGTATAGGATAAAATGAGAACTAAGGTATTGGTGTGAAAATGTTGAAAAAAAGATATCTTAAATGTCTGTGGTTAGGGGTTTTAAAATTAATCGTCGATGGTCACCCTGATCATCAATGATCAGATAAAAACCCTAAAAGTATGAAGGATAAAAAGTGAAAAAGAGTTGTCATTTTCACTTTTGTGCTTTTGAATCTTTTGACTCCCATACATTTGTGACTTTGGAATTTTGTGTGAGAGTACTGATGAAGTGGTTACTGATTGGTTAATTGGGGTTTGTGTTGAGCTAGCATGGGGCTAAGGATGCAAGGATGATAAGGGCATCACCAAGTAGTGAAACCTAGGATTCATCCTTGATAATGATCAAGGAAAGAGGTAAGGGTTTCCCTAAATTAATAAATTAGTTATTTGGTCATCTTGGTTAAATTTTATTGAGTTATGATTGGTTTAGGGGAGGGGTTTGGGTTTTAACTTGGGTTTAGCTTTAGCGTTGTTATTCTTAAAATTTTTAGGTGAAAATTGAAATTAGGAGGGTATGTAGGTTGGGGTTAGGGTAGGGTAGATATTAGGTAGGTTTGTGTGTGGGTTAAAATGAATTTTGGGTGGGTTTATGGGTAAGTAGTGTTAGAGATTCATTGCCAATAGTCACACATAGTTATCATTGGTAGTCATACTTGATAGTCGATGGGTGTACTTGATCATTAATGGTCAAAGACCATAGGCCAAATGGGTAGCCAACCATAAGTGGTCATAGTGACCATCAATGATTGACCAAATGGCTAAGGTAAGTAGAGGAAAGGTGAAGGCCAATGTTTTTAATAAAAAAGGTTAAGGCTAATGTTTGTAATAAAGGATTCAAGTTAAGGTAGTTGGGGTGGGAGGATAGATTTAAAAAAGAGGTTTGTGTAGTTTATGTAGGAGAAAATAGGTGTTATTAGGTAGGATGAATGAGGTAAAAAAGGGTGAAGCATATGGGCAAAGTAGCTAATAGAGAACTAAGTGTGTTTGCTATATTAAATTTTGTAGGCACATGATCAGATCTAGATGCAGGATCAGGTTCCTTAGATATTTGTGGAGATACATCATGGTATGATGGATGATGACTAGGTATACATGGAGGAGGTTAGCTTGGGGGAAATGATACACTTACAACACATGCTATGAGATGTGGTGATGATCATGGCTCTCATTGAGAGATGGGATCTAACCATAAACACCTTTCTCTTACTAACTAGCAAGATAACAATCTTACCATAGGATATACATAGGATCACATGGATGCCCATTTGGGGGAGCTAATATATCACATTAAGAGAGATGAAAGAGATGAGCATATGGAGTTCTTATATGGTGAGGATTACGCCTTTACTAGGTGGCATGTTAGAGTCTTTATTTACAGATCTTTATATCAAAGGGCCAAAGATGATTTAGGGTTGATGACTATGATGATGATGGTGATATCCTATTTTATGGTGCTAGATTCAAGTAATGGGTAGTTTCCACATTTGCTATTAAGAGTCCTAATGGAGATGTTACTAGGTTAGATAGGTTTTGGGTGGGTGCCTATTTTGTTGGTTTAGATATACATGGAGTTGTGGGGGTTTAGAGCTTATAAGAGGTATGGCATCAGTGTGGGGTTCATGATACATTGCTAGGTCTATGAGCATATCTAGGTTTTGATGTCGATGGGGCTGCCATGGGAGGGATATAGCTAGATGGACTTTAGGGTGGGTTTTATATGATGGAGTGATTATGTGCTCATAGGACCTAAAGGAGGTGTACAAGACATTGATTAGTTTTAAGGGGAATTAGAGGCCTTGGTGGTTAGAGATGTGGTTTAGAGGCTGTTTGTCAACTTTTTGAGGTAGGCCCACTATACTTGACACATTTTGTTGATGCAAAGCTATAAGTGGATTTTTGGGAGGAGAGAGGGTGAGACTGAGCTCATCCCTTTTGATAGGGGTTTTAGGTAGTTTGGCCTACTACAGGGGATTCTAGGTTTATTCCTAAGGTATAGGTAAGAGGATGCCAAGTTTTTACTTCTAGAGCCATAATTAGTGGAGATAATTCTTGATTGTGAGGAGCTACCTACCAAAGTAAAGATTGATGACATAGGTTTTGTTGATGGCTATGTGGCATGGTATCAAGCCCTTTATGTAATAGTAGATTTTGGATAGGATGATGGGGGGTAGATAGCCTATGGATGTGGACCCAGCTAGTGGGTGTCCATAGGTACAAGTATAGGGAGGTGACCTTGATGGATATGTAGGAGTATCACTAGACACTATATAAGCATAAATCATAGCTTTATAGGGGTAGGTGGCCATATTATAGGGCCAAGTTTCTATATTATAGGGTCAAGTTACCACTATGATGGGTGAGAGGGCCCAGGTGAGGGTTACACTAGTCTAGGTCACCTAGGAGTGAGATGCTCTAAGGTAGAGGGGAGGATCAGTAGTAGCAGGTCTAGTAGGGACCATAGATATGTAGAGGTATATAGCCACTATATAGGAGCTATAGTATTATGAGGTGATAGTCTTCACTCACTACCCAATAGAGCACTAATGGGGTGAGTACAAAGCTATATTGGTAGGTAGTACTAGTGTGGTGACACCAGGTTAATGGACCACATTTATAGTAGGACAAGTAGGCACCTCAAGGGGGTAGGCACCTTAGGGGGATAGGCACTAGATAATAGTGGTGCCCTAGGGGCATAGGCTATAATATGATATAAATTGGTGTATATGATTTTGATACTAGCCTGCAAGCTAATGTAATGAGATGTATATGTTTTGAGAGAGAGAGAGATGCACATTATTACATGTATTATTTTATTTTGATGAGACATGATCTATATGATGTGATGATGATATATAGATGTTATTTTATGGTTCATGGTTCATGGTTTTGATGTTTATGCTTATGATTATGATTATGAGATGTAGACTCACTAGGTTAGGCATGCAGTGATTATGGATGATGTTTATGATAAATGGTTATACATGACTATTATGATGTGATGCTTTATTTTACATATGGTTGTGATGTTTATGATTATGGTTATTATTCTATATTTGGTTATGATTTTTTGATTATGGTTATGATCATGGATATGTGATGTGGTTTATGATTATAGATATGATGCTGACAATGTTGTTATGATGTTTATGGATTTGTTATGATTTATAGTTATTTTATTGATGATAACACATAAATTAAGTTGGATAACAACACTAGATGTGGGAAAAGAGATAAAAATCATGAGACATATGTCTACATGAATATATAAACCAATTATGAGAGGATGAGGAAAAGGTGTGATGCTTCTTTGTTGGCAAAAGATAAAACAAAACTTGAATTTAGATTAGTTTAAGGAACATAATCCTTTCAAATGCTTTGCATTAGCATACATTGGTTAGTAAAAAGGTGTCTTGACTATATCATGTCAAGTAAGTTCTAAATCCCTTGATTTGTAGATGGTACAAAGGGGAGGTAAGGGATAGGTGGTGTGAAGGGTAGTGTAACCTCTTGAGGGTTGGTTTTCATCTTCTATAGGTGACCTATGAACCATAATAGACAAGTATATGTCTTAATGCAAGGTTTAGACTGATTGATGTGGGAATTCCACTAATTCTATATATATGAAAGCTAATTATAACTTTATCAGGATAGTTTATTCTTGATTTTAATATGGGGTATTTTTATTACTTTATTTGGTAGGTTTGTGAACCTAATCGATGCGAGAAGCCTCAAATGATTGATTTGACAATTTTGACTTAACCATCCTTCATGGGAGTGGTCTAAGTTTAGGTCTGTTCATTTTGGTAGCTTTCTTTCAAGGGAAAAGTCTATGTTTTAAGCAATTTAGATTTTAGGTAGCTATCCTTCATAGGAACAGTCTTCATACTAGATGTTTTTGACCCAAGTGATTTTTTGGTATCCCAAATTATTTTGATGCTAGGTTAGACATGGACAAGTCTATATAGGCTTGAAGGTTTACCTTTATGAGGGAAAAACCTAGAGCACAAGAAGGTTAATGATAGGTGAAAGGGGTGGTTTTGAGGGATAATGACCATGGGATTCCATCTGATTAGGGATGAAAAGTTTCCATGAGAACCATGCCATGGGTAGAGCTGTGATACCCATATTTAGGATTAGGCTTATGACTATGATGGTTAATCACATGGTTTAATGTTATAATTGGTTGTCCTCAAAGGGATAAGTTGGAGATGTGAGGAAGGTAAAAATCTCAAAAATTAAGGGATGAGCTTAAGTTAGACAAAAGGTGAGTTTTATCCTTATTTTAACAAAAGAAAGGACATAGGTGCAAAACATTAAGAGGCTTAGGTTCTAGTTTGCCTTCAAAAGAGGATACATGATAAGATACTAATCCATACTTGTGGGTTATGGTGTAGGGTCTAAGCTAATTAAAATCAAACTTGCCTCACTTAATTTTTTCCATATTGGTCACATGTTGATTTTTATTCAGGACAAGGTCTCCGATGTTGAATTCTCATTCTTTTAGGTGCTTGTTATAGGCACACTTGACTCATTTTTGATAGACATGAAGATGGCTAAGCACAACTAGGTAGCATTCATCAAGTATCTTAAGTCATGCTAGATGCTATTGATGATAGTAACTCTCAATAATGATTTCTTATAAGGATATGTGAAGAGAGGGAATCTAGACTTTGAGAGGCAAGTATACCTCTGCTCCAAAAACCAAAGAGAAAGGGATAACACTTGTACAGGTTTAAATGTTAGTGTGATAGGCCCAACAAGTGAAAGAGATATGTAAATGCCAATGTTGACCAGAAGCATTGACCATTTTAGTTAACATCTTATTGAGGATTATGTTAGAGGTTTTCACTTGTCCATTTGCTTATGGGTGATAAGGTGAGGAAAAGTTTAACTTGATGCCAAATGTGTCACAAAGACCTTGGAATTTTTTGTTTTTGAAAGATTTTATATTATTAGTGATGATCTTATGGGGAACACCAAAATAATAGATGATATGATGGTTGATGAAGTTGACAATATTTTTAGCTTTGGTCGAGATGAGAGGAATAACCTCCACCCACTTAGTGAAATACTCGGTGTCAATGATGATGGAGTGGTGTCATTATGAAGAATGAGGATTAATTTCCCCAATGAGATCTAGTCCCCATTATGAGAAGGGCTAAAAGTCCTTGGATAATTGAAGGCCATGGGTTGGTACATGATGTAAATTGGCATGTTATCAACACTTAACACACTTCTTCACATAATCATAATAGTCTTGGTTGAGGGTGGGCTAATAGTAGCCAAGGTGAAGGATACATTTAGCTATGACTAAACCACTAAAGTGTCTCCCATAGATTCCATCATGTAGTTAACTTGATATCATGGGAGGCTTCATGAATGCATAGGCAATGGAGAAGGAGGCCATTCAAACCATGTTTGTAAAGGATTCCCCATAGTATGGTATAATGGGAGGTACTTTGAATAAATGCTCTTTGGGCATTCCTAGAAAGGTTGGGAAGAATGATGTCGAGGTTGAGGTAGTCAAAGGTTTTATTGGACCAAATGTCTGATGGATATTCCTCCACATTACAAATGGCAGGAAGGTCATATTAGATAAAAGAGGGTGTGATAAAATGATGAATGGTGATAAAGAGTTTAGAGTTAGGAGACTGAGATGGTGTTTGGTAAATAAGGGAAACCATTATATTTTCAAACATGTTGGTGGATTGTGAAACATATTAGATAAGGTAATGATCAAATGATTCTAAGAGTACATCTATGAGATGTTTGTACTATTTGAAGACATCATTCTTAAATTAGTAAGATCCATTGACCTAGTTGACCACAAGTTGGGAATCACCAAAGACATTGATCATCTTAACTCCCAAGGTTAGAGTGGTTTGGAGACCTATGACTAAGGGATTCATACTCAGCCATATTATTGGTACACTCAAAATCAAGTTTGAAAGAAAGAGGAAGAGGCTCACCATAAAGGGGAATGAGAATAACTTGAGCACCCATACCATGTTGGCACTTTGAGTCATCAAAGAACATGGTCATTTGGTAGGTGACATCCTCTTGAGAAAGAGTCATGATTGACTCATCTGGAAATACAAGAGGAAGTGGTTGGTTGTCTAAAAAATGAGATTTAGCCAATTTATTGACAATGCCTTGCCTTTTAATTGAATTTTACTAGAGTAACTCAAGGTCAAACTTAGCTAGGAGCTTGAGCCACTTAGCCATACATTGGTTTTGGTATGGTTTAGAGTGCATGTACCTTGAGTGGGTTGGTGTGGGTGATGATAAAGGTTTTGTGATTGAGGAGGTAATGATGAAGTTTGGAAGTCACAAAGACTAGGGCAAGGTAAATCGTCTTGGTATGGGTGTACAGAGTCTCATACTCTATAATTGTTCAACTTATATAGTATACAACTTACTCTTTATTTTGTTCATCATGGTGAGTGAGCATTGCCCCTAATGAATGATCAGTGGTGGAAAAATAAATGTAGAAGGGTCGGTACTCTTTAGGAGAGATAAGAATAGGTGAAGAAAGAAGGTACTATTTGAGTAAATCAAAGTCTTGTTAACAATTGTTAGTCCACTTAAAAGATGCATCTTTTTTGAAAAGATGGTGAAAAGGTTAACATTTATCTGATAACTAAGAGATGAAGTGACATATGGATTGGAGTTTCCCCTATAGGATATGGAGTTGCTTAAGGTGGGTTAGAGGTGGAATTTTGAGGATCACTCTGACTTTGTTAAGGTCTACTTTGATTCTTGAAAGAGAGATGATAAAGCCAAGAAAATTTCCAAATAGGACCCTAAAAACACATTTCTTGGGGTTGTGTTAGACATGAAAATGGATTAGGTGCTCAAAGATAATTTTGAGAACATCTAGATGATCCTTGTGATATTTAGATTTCCTAAGGAGATCATCTACATAGTCCTCTATGATTTTGTGGATGAGATCATATGGAAGATATAGTCATTACATGTTATTAGGTGGCTCTAACATTCTTCAGACCAAAAGGCATGACCCTATAATATAAGGTTACCTATGGGGTGATGAAAGAAGTCTTATGATAATCCTTTGGGGAAATCAAGATTTTATTATATCCATCAGAGATAACATCTCATGGCCAGCTGTAAGATCAATAAATTGGTTGATGCTAGGCAAAGCGAAGTCATACTTTAGATAAGTAAGATTGAGGTCACAAAAGTCAACATAGAGGTGAAGTTCCTCTATGGATTTGGTGATGGGAATGATATTGGAAACCCATTGGGGATAATCAATGGGTTGGATGAAGTTGACAAATAAGAGGTGATGAAGCTCTTCTTTGACTAAAAGGGTGATACAAGGTTGCATCCTATGAAGCTTTTGGCTAACTAGATTAGTATTGGGATGGATGATGATGTTTTGGAGAGCTATAGAAGGATTGATTCTAGGCATATCTTGATAATACCAAGAAAATTCTATACTTTGATCATGAAGGAAGGCTAATCCTATTGATCTAAGGAATCTAAAGATTAACCAATCTTTTCAATGTGAGGGTTATCTTAAGTACCCAAGTCGACATCAATATTGGATTCATTCAACTTGGTTTGGTTTTTAGGAGGAAGAGATTTGTGGATAGAAGAATCCCCCACACCAAGATAGGTGAGAATGGAATCATCATCTTGACATTGGATGGTGTGGATGGTAGGAAAATCATCTTCTACCATTTCAAGATGAATTAGAAGAAAGGTTTTAATTCAACCATACTTTTGATAGGTTAAGGGTCCCAAACTAATGATATTGAATTTTAAAAAAAAGTTAGGAGGGATGACTTCAAAATATTTAGACTTTAAAAGATATAGGGTTGGTGAGTATGGAATGTCTTCCTCAATGGTGGTGATGGGTTTAGGTGAATTGATGGGTTCTTATGGTGGTATGAACCTAAGGCCAAATAGCTCATGAGGTTTATAGGTTTTGATCAAAGGTAACTCATGGGGTCTATGTTCATAATGAATGACACTGAATCCCTTCTAGGCACACTTATGAGAGAACAATTTAGAAAATTCTAGTTTGTATAAATAGGAGAGTTTAGAGGTAAATAGTTAGGTATAAGAGGTAGTGGAGGAAGCAAAAAGGGGATGACCAAGTCCCCCATAGATGAAATTGGTTTTGTGGTTTGGAAGCCCAAAAGGAATGATGATTATGATATTAGGATCATAACTAGGATTATGTTTAAGATTCCCATACTCTTGAGGAGTAGGGAAGGCATGCAAGGCCAAAAAGTAATACTTTCCTAGTGAGAGACATTAGAAAATAGGTTTTAAGGGGTCCTCTATGGGGATTTAAGAAGGGATAGATGAGCTAGTTGAAGCTTCAATGATGGTAGGGGTAGAGTTGTTGGTTAGTGGTGTGGTGGATGAGCGATGAAGAAGAACATTGTTGGGTTGATAGGTCATGTTACAAGATGCAGAAGGAATAGGGTTAACTTGTATGGTAATTACTTGACCTTTATGTTTGAAATTGACACATTGATGTAAGGCAGATGGGACATAACTCATGGTATAGATCCAAGGGCATCCAAGTAAGATATTGTATTAGAAATTGCCTTCTATGATATAGAAGAGCTTTAGAAGCATGCGAGGTCCTAAGTAGATGTGGAAGATGATTATTCCCAAGGTTATGGCCATAATATCATTAAAATAATAGAAGACCACTGTGGTTTTTGACATGATATTCTTTGGCAACTAGAGTTGGTAATAATCATGAGAGGAGATAATATTAATACTAGCTCCTCCATCAATCATCACCCTTTTGATGTAGGTTTAATTGATGTATATAGTGATGAAGAGGGGAAGATCAAGATCTATAGGATGAACATAAGCTATTTATAAATCCTTATATGTGACAAGGGTAGAAAGTCAAAGAGCACTGATAAAGGCTATAAAAGGTTGAGGGTCTTTGGGTTGGACCTCTATAGATTACAGGGTCTTTATCAGTGTTTGACGATGATGGGGTAAGGTGTTGATTAATTCATATAGGTTCATCTTCACCAGTGTTTGATGAAGTTATTTTAGAATCACTTGTTGGATAGACTCAGAAGGGTTGGAGGGAGAGGCACCTAAAATGGATATTTTGGGTTTTGGTGACAGTGAAGGTGATTAAGTTTGGTTGGAAGGTTGAGGGGTGGAAAGATATATCCATAGAATGGATCCTTTGGCCTTTCATTTATCCTTTTAATGGCATGATATTGGGTAATCATAAGGATAATGTGGATGAGGGGAGGAATTGGGCTAGAAGTCTACTTTGGTTCCTTCTCACTCTTAGATGAGAGTGGGGGAGTAGGTAAGTGTTGGATAGGTTCATTTGGTGGATGGGTTGATAATGGGATTAAGAGAGGTTCATCTAATAATAGATCATCCTCCTCCCATAAGTTATGGACAAGTACTTGGAAAGCTTTGTAGTTCTCTATGTCATGTTTAGGGGTCTTATGGTATGAGTAGATTAAACTGTAATTGAACCAAGATGGTTTAGGACTCAAAGGGTTTGATAGGTGGTAGGCTTAAGGAAGAGGTTTGTAATATTTTTTTTAAAATGGTTGAATAAAATTTGAGCAAAGGTATTAAGGGTAGTGGGCTTTTGGTTTTTGGGGTGGGAGCCTTCTTAGAAGTAGGCTTCACCATGGGAGTTATGGGTGGTAGAATGGTTTTGGTTTGTGGGTTTGATTGGGTCTACTTGGTGTTGCTCAAATTTGAGGTGGAAGGTCTAAAGGTGAAATATTTGGAGGTGGATGATGGAGATGATGAAGGTTTAGAGATATGTGGGTAGGTAGAGGTAGATAGTTTGGATAAAAATGATGGGTAGTTTGATGATTTTGAGGGGGTAGGTAAGGGTAGGATAAAAAGAGGAAGTTTAATTTGGGTAGTTTTAGGAGGGTTGGCCTTATTTATATAAGGATGAGATTTTAGGATGGAAGAAGGATGGGGTACTAAGATAAAAGGTAAGAGGGAAGGGAGTGGTACAGTTTTGGTTCTAGGTGGGAGTTTGGGTGGCTCTACCTTGGTTAGTTTGGTTAAGGTTTTCTTTGATAGACCAGATGTGGTTAAGTCCAACTTAAAAGATGGGTGGATAAGGTTATAAGTAGGAAGCATCCCTAGGTTCTTGATAGGTTTGATTAGAGAGGTGTAAGGTGATTTGATAATTTTTGATGGAGATGGTTTGGATGGTTCTTTTATGGTTTTAGAGGGGGAGGTGTTTGATGAAGGGATTGAGGTGATGATAGTTTTAATGGTGGATGAAATTGGGGTTGAAGGTTCATGTTTTTTTTGTAGGGGAGCCCAAGATGATGCTAAAAGGTAGCTCAATCCGAATCAGGTTGGGAAGATAATTATAGGCTTTAGACTAGTCTAGAGAAGGGTTTGTAAATTAGTTTGGTTCTTTAGGTATCATATTAAAATATTAGGCCCATAGGTTGAGGTAAGGGAATGGTTTCTTCATCCTTGTCCTTGATGAAAGGTTCCAAGATTTATGATGATGTTTCCTCCATGGAAGGAGTAGATAAGGTGATCTCTCTTTGAGGAATGGTTTCCAAAGAGAGAGTGGGTGGTTCCATGATGGGAGAGGAAAGTGTGATGGTAATGGTTGCCTCCTTTAGTATTTCTATCAAAGGGGAGGTGGTTAGGTCCATTATCTCATCAAGTGAAGGAAAGGGGGTGGTTGCTTCCTTTATTTGGGTATCCAAAAGAATATAAGGTGATTCCACCACTTCAATAAATGGAGTGGAGGAAGAGGTAGTTGAGGTAGTGGTTTCCTTAATGATAGTTTCACTAATAATAATATTGACCATATGGACCTCATGAGTGTGAGATGATTCTAGTTTTTTATCATCATTGTTGGTAGAAGGGGTATGGTTGGGAAAAGGTAATCAGAAGATGTTGAGTGACTAATTTTGGGGTGCATTAGGATTGTCTAATACAAGTTCTCCTTTATCAATCAAATTTTAGATAATGGTCTTGAATGTGTTACACCTACTAATGTCATGTCTAATGACACAATTTAAAGCACATTAATCATTCTCATTGTACCAACTGGGTACAAGGTGAGAAACATTGAATTATTGAGGAGGTTTGATGGGAGGAAGTTGTATGATGTTGGCTTTGAGAAACTTATCCAAAACTAAAGCATATGGCTCTCTTAACAGAGTGTATTATTTTGGGGTATCTTGGTTTTGCTTTCGAGTTTATTAATTAGAGGAGTTGGTTTGGTTGGAAATTGAAGGTGGATAAATTTTAAGGATAATTGTGTCTGTGGCTACCTTTGGTTTGGTGTTAGGGTAGTTAGATTGGTTGGTGGTTTTGGATTGGGAAGGGTCATTAGATTTGAAGCTAGAGTTTTTGTTTCTTAGTTTCAATTTTCCCTCATTGATGGCTCTGATTTATAATTTATGTGCCATGGTGAAAGCCTCTTCAAAGGTTTTTAAGGTTTGAACCTATAGAGTGGGGGTGATGTGTTTGGCACAAGCTTGAGAGAAAAGTTCAATCAACTTGGGTTAGGGCAAAGAGAAAAAAATCTAGTTGATAGGACCTCTCTATCGTGCTACAAAATCAGAAGTTGATTCATCATCAAATTACTTGATGGAGTAGAGGTTGGTGATGGAGACCTTCTTAGATATATTGATCAAGAAGTTGTCTAAAAAGGTTTGGGTGAGTTGGGAAAATGAAAAGATGGAGTGCTTAGTGAGATCACTATACCAATCTAATGTTGGTCTAGATAAAGACATTGGAAAGGTGTGAAAGAGAACATCATCATCATATGAAATCAAGTAACAAGAATGCCAAAACACTCTTAGGTGTTGTTTGGGGTCCTCCTTGCTTTGGAACTTAAAAAATTTGGGTAGTTCCTATTAAGGAGGGTAAGCTTGGATAGGGACAGATGGGTGGATAAGTTCATTATAGATTTAGTTATAAGATAAGAGATTGTGAGCCCTAGAGATAGATGACTCTAGGTTGGTCATTTTATCCATCAACATTTTGACCAAATAAGTTTGTGGTTGGGGAGTTCCATAATTTATGGTAAGTGTTACTAAGGTTGGGAGGATGTAATATATTGATAACTGGTATAAGGTTGAGAAGATTCCACATGTTGGTATGTGGTTATTGAGGGTTGGGATGATGACACATAAGGGTTAATGGGCATAATAGGTTGGGCAGAAGATGGAGTTATGTATCCTTATGGATTAGGAATATAGCATGAGTAGGGTGTCATAGGTATTTTTTGAGGAGTTGATATGGGTTGGTTAAGAGGTATGATTAGATTAGTAGATTGGGGAATTGATATGTATTGGGTTAGAGTTATGGATGGATTAATTGGTTAGGGGTGAGTGGTAATCTTGGTATTGATAGGTGGAAGGGTAGAAGGTATGGAAAATAAAACATTTTGAAGTGGGGTAGAGATTGGTGGGTTTGTAGTGATAAGGGTAATAGTGGTGATATGGGTAGAAGGTATCTCCATGGTGGATGGAGTATGGGTAACAAAAGGTAAGGTTGTACGTATGTTAGAGGAGTTGTTGGTTAATGCAGGGGGTGTTTGGTTATTAATTGGGTTGTTTGATTGAGTTTGGATGGAGGTAGTGAATGGGTTATAGCTAGAGGAAGATGCTTGAGTGATCATAG
This sequence comes from Torreya grandis, assembly GCA_037957365.1. Lineage (NCBI taxonomy): Eukaryota > Viridiplantae > Streptophyta > Pinopsida > Cupressales > Taxaceae > Torreya > Torreya grandis. Next base: position 703,942 of record JARHVA010002798.1, read on the forward strand.
ATTGGGTAGAGGTAGTGGAAACAAAGGTGTCTCCCCTAAGGTGGGGAGGCATCTCATAGGGTGGATTTATGGGTAGAACTGAATTAGGGGTATGGTAAGATAGGGTGTTAAGGTAATGTTGGAGGGACATAGGGTTGTTATCAATGAAGGTGGAAAAATAAACATCACCTTAGGAAACTATTCAAGGCATGGTAGGAGGTATAAGTATGAAGAAAACCCTCAACATTCAAGGTATACTCCATGTAAGAAGAAGAAGAGGAAGGTGGTTCTTGATTGGTTTGGTTCCTCAACTATTGTCTAGTAAAAACCATATGAGGAAAAGAAAGGAATAAAGGAAAGCTCATAACTCAAACACAAAGAAAATAAAAGAAAAGATATCAAGGGAATTAGAACATACACTAGAGGGCATTTAAAATCATAGGGTAATTTTTATCTCACTTTTGGCTTATGCCTTAGTTGGAAAGTGTGAAGAACTTGGTTTGTAGAATAGGTACTAGAAAGGAATTCTATGGTTGGTTTTAGGTGTTTAAGGATCTCAAGAGGATCTATATTGGAAATCAATATGTGACTTGGTATTGGGGCCTACCCCCTCATTTCACACACTGCAATGATAAGGGTGTTAAGTGATTATCCAATATATACCAGTTTCTAGAGTTTAGACTCAACCAAAAGTTGAGTTTTGGTTTCTCTTCTTGGTAATGACCTCCAAGTAAGATAACCAAAGGGTGAAGGTGATCCTTTAGGATTTGAAACCATAGTCAGGTATTATGTCAATTGTTATGATGTTTTGATTGATTTAAGTGGTTTGTTATGGTATGTGATAAAGAAGTGAAGCTACAGTTGATTACTTTGCCTTTGATTTAACTAAATGAGTTAAATATGTAAGCAATCAATGTATGAAATGTTTATTTTATATCTAGAATAAATTTTTATTTATTTATATGAGCATTTAATAAGGAAGAAAAGGGGCACCTAGATGCTACTAGGTCCCATCAGGCATGCTAGAATGTTTCTCTCAATTTCATTTCATTTTCTAGTTAAATAAGTAAGAAAATAAATGCAAGTATGGTAAAAGAACCTATTTATTTGTGTATATGTGATCTAGATGATTTCAAAGAGCTCCTCTTTATCTTGGGAAGAATGACCTATAGATAAGAAAGCACTAATTCAAAGGGGTTGTTAGATGGATAGCAAGGTGGATTGCCTAGCATGAGCTAGAGCCAAGAAGTGTGAGTGTACTAAGATGCTATCAATACACTCTCTTATAAAAATTAAGTTGAAATAAATAAAGATGAAATGCTTGCATCAAATTATAGAAAAGACTGAAAATATATGTAAGAAGAAATAAATGCTTGATAAAGGAAATAAACTAATTATATTAATAAGCGGTTCAATACTAATGCTAAATAGGTCAGGTTGGGTTCAAAAAATGGGTAGGGGCTAGGTGAATAGGTAGGAACACAAAAAACTAGATTGGTAAAAGGTAGGTAGGTGGAAATAACTTATTTTTATTTCATACCATAATGACCATCAATGATCAGGGTGACCATTGACAGTTATGCTGACCATCGATGGTTGGGTGACCATCGACAGATGAAGGTAACCATTAGTGGTTAGGGTGACCATCGACAATTGCCAAGGGTTATGAGAATGTTCAAAAAAGAGGATACAAAATGGGTCAATAAGTATGTTAAAGATCTAGGTAAGGTTAGGGGGTTATAAGATGAGATGTAGAAGGGTCTGATTTAGGTAGAGATGTTAGAAACCAAGTAAATAAAACTTGAAAACTAGAAATGTACTTGACTAGTTGTTTGATAGTTAGTAGCTGATCCTAGAGTAATTTTGTCAGAGTAATGATACTTTGCCTAAAGAATAATTTTTTTAGAGGTTTAGATCTCTATTATGATTGATAACTTATTGAAGGGAAGACCTATAAAGAAGTTATTAATGCTAAAATCTCTTGATATCTATTGGTTTCCTGATTGCTAACTAGATGATCAATTGATTAATCCTTTTTCACATCCTAATCATCTCTTTTATAGGAAAAAGAGATCAAGGTGTGGGTTTTAGAAGGGGTGAAACTCATTACACAAATTTATTTCTTGATGCGTTAGATCATTGCATGAATGAAATTATGATGTGTTTATGTTTGCACATGGACTAAGTTTGAGTTATCCAGGTGGCAGTGACTTGACCTTCAATAGTCAGGGTGACTATTGATGGTTGAGTGTTGAAGGTCAAGTTGGATAAAAAGGGTAGGTTAGTGAGTTGGTTTAGTTAGTTATCTAACTTGAATTAGGGTCATAGTCAGAGGCTAGGTAATGGTCCAATTTAGGGGTGTTTTTACATCTAGAACCATCATATGCAGTTTTCTAGTGTTTATAATATGAATGCACCTAAAATCTAGATTTTGATGATAAAAAATATTGACCCTTGACCTAGATCGATGTGTTTCAGACTTAGATGATGATTTATCCTAGTGATTCATCTGTAGTTTAGGAAGAAGAGGGCATATTTTCTCAATATGCAATAACATATAAATGCTTGATAGATAAATTCTTAATGGGTACTAAGTGTGGGTTTGACTTGTATTTATATGAGTCCATTTAGGTAATTTATCATGCCACTGACATTCTAGGAAAATGGGCCAACCCATAGGAATGATTTAATTTTGAAAAATATTTTTTGTTGGGTGAGAGTGAGACCCTTAAGTCAGTTTCATCAATGAAATTGTCTAAGATTGAAATTAGTGTCCATGAGACAAGAGTTCGGATCTAATGATTTGGATATCTCTAAGTAAGATATTTAGTTCCTACTTGATTTGATATTTAGACTGAGGGGTTCCTTTAAGTGATTGACAACAAATGGGAGGGTCATACTCATAACAAACATGTGGATTTGAGATAATATAAAATAAGAGGCATATATATGTGCATAATTCATGTATGGTGAAGGTAGGTCACAACTAACATTATCAAATATTTATTACTAGATTTTAATAACTACAAATTCTTCCATTTTACTCTTGTATTGAAATTTAATCTAAATACTAGAGTAAAAGGATAAAGTATACTTGAGTGTGTAAAACACACTTTATCTTTGGGAGATGGATCCAAATGTACAAATTTTCTCCATGAAAAACCTACAATGAAAATGTAATCAATGTCCATATGTAAAATTTGATATCTAAAATTAAAAATAGAAAAAGGTTTAAGAGCAAAGAAGGAGTACACATGTATGTGAGTAAACTATGTTACCATGTAACTTATTGGAGATGATGTTTCCTCATTGAAGAATTAGAGAATTGAGCTTCCTTACTAAAGCACATGGAAAGTTAGGGTGAATGTTCCCAAAATTTATGTAGCTATGAAATCCCTTGGATTGAAAAGATAAATTTCTCAACCCTCATGAATGTAGAGTAGCGCTGATGTTGGACCTTAGATTTTGTATCAATTAATTGTAAGTACCTTTTTAAGATATAGGTGTGAAACAAAGCTTAGGTATGGGAGAGACACAATGAAAAAGAATTAAATCAAGTAGGAACTAAGAATATAGAATTTAGATAATATTGAATGACTTGGACAAGGGCACAAAAGATGAAGTTAGTTAGGAAATGATATGTGGGAATATTTGAGGAGAATAGTCAAGCATGAATCTAACACCAGTACAAAAGAATATATGAGAATGATAATGAATAGCTAACATAGAACAGTATATAAGGGTAATTAGCCTGATTCAATAGGAATTCATTGTAACAACTTCCATGACTCATTATTTTTAATGGTCATTAGCAAGTCATCACTTGTGTATTAATGATGTAACTAAATGATCAGGGTAAAACCATGTATAAATACCCCCAATCTTACTTAAAAATGAGGTTGGATGATGAATGATTGATACTTTTAATCTTGAACTTTGTGGAAATCATATGTAAATTATGACTTATGTATGGTGACCTTTCACTGAATGAAATGAAATACTTGTGTTGCTGAATAACCTTTATAAAAATTATTATGGAATCAATGGTACTATTATCTTTGCTTGATTTGTGCCTATATATTTTTGGTGAATAACCTAATTATGGAATGAGAAATATTAAATTTATTATGATGTTTGTGATTATAACTAAGTTCATGGTTAAGCACCTTAGTATAAAAATCTCACTACACACACAATCATGCAAAAAAATTGATAGGAAGGGATGTTAAGTTATGTGCTTTGGGTGAGCATGCAAGACCTCTTTCTCATGTGATATACCAACACACTAGCTTGTTGGAGTTATTTCTTTGTATAGGTATGAGACTAAGATAATTCATTTTAAACTAAAAGAAAAAAACCCAATGTTTTGGTTTCATTACTAGGATCTATTGTACTTGTTAATATGATGGTAGAATCATTCTCAAACAACTTTATTTGGAGAAAATTAAGCATTGGATTGGTATAGTAGAAGAAAATTTTACATTACAATATATTAAACCAAGAATATCTGTGCATGCATGGGTAGAGTAAAATATTTATGACTCACTATATGAAGCTTTGTTTATAGAGTTACCTATTCACATGCATGTTTGGATTTTAACATATGTGCAAGACTATTCATGAAACATTAGACATAAGCATTCTTGGTCAGTAGAGAACCAGTTTACCTTGTCAAAATTTAAAGCTACCTAGACTTATGTAGTGGATTTTTGGTAGAAGGCAATACTTAATAGTTACATTTTAGAATATTCATTATCTACCTATTCTTATTTGAAAGAGGCACAATTCAAATTTATGAGAGAACCACGTGGAAGGTATTTACAACAATTTCCTTTAGATATAAAGAAATTCATGGTTGACTCTAGAATTGAGAACTTCCATATGGATGGATAAACTATCTTGTTTATGAGCATCATAACCTTTGGGGATATGGAGGCATAAACATTGGTATATAAATTATTAGTTCAACATGGTAGGTAGTCAATGAGAGATTAAAAAGTGTAAGTATGATGAGGCCATGTGAAAAGTTATGATAGGAAGTAATCCTAGGAGGGAATAAGAAAATTATGGAAGTGCTATTAGAATCCACAAGGAAATGGAGAAGCATAGTGAATATTCCTTAACCTTGGATCCATGCCCTTTACTAACACTAGTATGCATAAAAGTAGTAGGATAAGCACTGGTGATATTCAAACCTAATCTAATAATGCCTTATTCCCCCACCATAATGCATGCTCATGTATATGAATTTAAAAAAAATAGTGTAATAAAATGGGATAATGATAACATACACTCTAAATAAATGTCCATAGAAGTAGATATCAGAGTACAAGTTCAAAACATCAAGCTCTAAGAAGACCTATTAGATTTACCTATAATCATTACATTTCCATTGTAGATAAGCCATATGGCCAACCTTGAAATTATAGGTGGGCTAGATATAATGGGAAGAGTTTTGGGCCAAATCAATCACTTTCCCTGCCCATTATTTCAAGTATTCCAAATCCTTATGGAGGTATGGGGATCAATGACATAGGAGGTTCTATTGGAGGTACATCCAAAAGATTTATCAGATCCCCACCATAGGGTTTGAGAGGGGTTGACATACTGCAACTATAAGGTCCACCCTTAGTGCACCCATAATATATTATGAAATTAAACTCCATCTTCTTAATATAGAGGTGTTGAGAATGCATTAGAACTTGTTCACAAATGTGAACTCATTTTATGGGCATGGGGGATAAGTTTTTTTGAGTGGGAAAAAACTCAATTTTCCACTACATTATTTCATTATGACCATGAATGGTACATAAATTTTGATCCTTAGAAAGTAGTTGTGAACTATGATATATTGAAGACTCTATTCCTTTATGAGTTTAACATCCCTAAGTTTGAATAACAAAGTATCATTGCCTTGAAAGATATAAATCAAGAACTCACTGATAGTGTTTGCATGTATGATGTATGGTTTAAAACACTTCAATTGAAATTGTCATTTGAAATTAACCTGACACAACATGATCAATGGTTTGTGGGAGGATTATTACTACCTTTTCTTTGAACACTCTACCATAAAAACTTTACTGATCTGCACAAGGCACTAGAAGTCATTATTAATTCTAAAGCTATGAGAAGTATAAATAGAGGGATCAACACCTTTATGGAGGCTTAGATTATCACTATGGCCTCTTAACTATAAAATATTATGACCAATAATGTTCATGACATACGTAATGGACTATGGTGTGTTGATTGTGAAGTGGAGGGACATAATATGAATAATTGTTCATGGAGAAATGTTCAAACTTTGTTAAAGTACTCATACAAGATTTGTAATGAAGATCATGATGTAATGAGTTAACCGTTGCTTTAACATGAAACTTAGACTAATTTTTCATTATATTGAAAAATATGTGATGCCTATATACATGATACTAATGATTATTGAGTCAGCAATGGAATTCATGAAGCATGTGCATGAGGTACTTGCTAAAATTATGTTACTAATAAGTAGGAGAATGGTGGAGGATGATCCTTTTAAATTTGAGGATGTGGAAATGGGAAAGGTGGTGGTCATTTTCCACTAAGGACATATTACAAATGTGGATCCCTAGATCACTATCAATGTAATTACATGATTTACCCAACTTGTGCCTTTTGCAAGAATGAGCATCATTTGAAGGAGTACCCTAACTTATATGTAGTTATCACCAAAGAACACAATTATAAGGGTAATGGAAAGATTTATATCATAAAAAATCTAAGTGTTTAATGGAGGTTGTACCCTACCACTCCACCATCTGAACCCAAGGTCAATATTACAACATATAGTGGTGCCTATTACTAACCAAAGTCAAATCCACTAACTGATAAGGTTTAACATGAAGACCCTCATGCTCCTCACTACCTAGATTCTCAACAACATAAAGAAGTATTACATGAAATAATATCTCTAGTATGTGAAATATAAGGGGAAATTGAGTTTTTGAAGGAGATGGATGCTATAATGTATGCTAAGATATAAAGAGAATATACCACAACAAACTCTAGACAATATGAATGTTGAGAACTATGTAAAATAATCCTCAGTGAAAACATCATCCCCCTCCTAAATAACTAGTTATGACAACAAATGACCAAGACTCCTACAGATCATCATTTGAACCATGCATGCTAACAATAAGCCTATGTCCAACCAAATGCTGAATATTGCAAGGAGATTGTTGTGACTACATATATTAATGGTTGTATGATTTGAGATATATGAATGGATAATTATGTGTAATTTAATTATCTCACAAAGGATTTTTGGATGAAGATGGGGAGACCTACTTTATAATCATCCTTGCATGCTCTATTTATGGCCAACAAGACTTGAGCAGTGCCTATCGATGTCCTCAAGGATGCCACTATTAAAATTATAGGTATCACATTAAAGGGTGATCTTAAAGTAATCAAATTGGCCAAAGCTACTTATTTTCAAGCTCTATTGGGTTGACCATGGTGCTATGCAAATAATGTTGACTTGCATTTCATGAAGTGCTACATCAATTTTTAAAATGATACCCAATGTGTGGTCATTCCTTTAAAAAACTATCAAGGCCCCATTTTATATAAACCACTGATGTTGATGAAGACCTCAACCACATTTATAACATCATGACACAAGGAAATGAGTATATCGATCCTAATCTTGATGGACTCTTTTAGTGGGGAGATGTGCAATCTATATCTAATAACACTAACATTGCTTGTGATAATTGGGATCATGATGCCTATAATCTAACATGATGAGGTTTTACTATTGTTGGTCATCATATACATTCTTCATGTAATCTAAATATGTGACACAAGTTCGTTCATATCATTGGTGGATGTTTGATGGCTACACCACCTTTACGGTTGGATGAGGCATCAAGGTTTCAAGGGAAGATGGAGGTTTAGGAGTACTTGTAATGATTAGAGGCCTATTATGTTTATGAAGATGAATTATTTTATGTGCTCATATTTATTTTTTAAGGAAAAACTACTCATTTTTGCTTTAATTATTACTATCAATTGGATACATGAAAATAATAATGTGCAGCCATGCATCATCATTTTCACCATAACAACTATGTTTATGCCACCTTAAGCTATAATGGTGTTAATATTTTAAAAGAACATATATCTCTCTATAAAAGCCTTTATATGGCAAAGGAAATATTCTTATCAAAATTATTATGGGTGCATGCATTCTACGGTACTCTACATGTATGGGCTAGGGCATGGTATATTCACCAAGAAATTCAAAGAGACACAAATAGTTGTCAATGCATCAAACATGGTCTACTAGCTAAATTTGCATTTTTTGTACCTCAGATGGATTTGAATTTATCTTTAAGAGCTATCCATCAAGTGGTTGTGGGTGACCAAGCACCAGTTGAATACCAAACATAAACTATGTATGGAGTGACTGATAATTTGACTATCTTCCAAGAACCTGACACTCTTTCTAAGACTCAGTTGGAAATAAAATTTGAACATCAAGAACATATCCAAAAGGGTAAGTAAATGGTTGTATATCAAGTTGATGAGGGTATTAATGCTAATTCACTTGAGTCACCACTTAACCATTTGGACTTACCTATGATATATGGGGTGTAGGATGTTCAATATATTAGGCCATCAAAACTAGGACCATATTTCATTCCACTTCAAATGGTTTAGTACAACATCGACATGGAAGATGCACCTAAAATGGATACAATGGGTAATTATTGGTCCAAATAAGGGTTAGCAAAAATATTTGATATTTTACAAGATTATCAAGACATATTATTGTGTAACTATATAGAGATGAAAGGAGTGCACATGACATTGGGTAAAATGCATATTAAATTAGTGGAGGGTGCTTAACCAATCAAGAAATGACCATACCAAATGAACCCCAATTTATGTGCTCATGTTAAAGATGAAATTGAAATCATGTTTCATGTTAAGGTTATTACTCCCATTGATGAGTTTTAATGGGTTAGTTTCATGGTCATTATCATCAAGAAGTATGGTCAAATACGTACTTATGTGGATTATCGATAACTCAATATTGTGTGTGTTACAGACCCATTCTTCATGCCTTTAAAAAAAGAGATTTTGGAAGGAATTTTTGGGTGTGAAATTTATACCTTAATCGATGGATTTTTAGGTTATCATCAAGTTCATATTAATAAAGAGGATAAGTCAAAAACTATATGCAAATGAAATTGTAGTTTAACCTATATATTCAATCCTAGCTTAGAGAAGATAAATACAAACTACACCTCTATTTGGGGATACATTAGATATTTATGAACATGACCAAGATGGGTTTGATATAACTAGATAAGGGATCTATTACCACTATAATATCACTAGGGATAGTTCTAAATCCTCCAGTCAAGTAAAACTATGCAATAACCCTAACTAGGTCATATGTTTTCATATTCACTAGACTAATAACAAGTAAATCAAATCTAATCTAGTGCTCACCAAGTCATGTGGCATAAAATGGGGTTAGTAACCATAAAATAAACATGCAAAAGAGAATCCTAATTAATATATATGTAATAAATACCCTAATGCATGGAGAAATCAATATATTCAAAAGCCATTACTTATGCTACTTCTATCTACTAAAGAGAGGAGCAAAGTTAGAGATACTTACCTTGGAGACGAATTCATCAAGACTCAATATCTCCCTTGGCCAAAGGTGCTTCAAAAGAGGTTTTTATGGTTTTTAAGGATCACTAATAAAATATAAAACATCCAAGACTTTTCCACAATATAAGATTCTTCTCCAAGTAGAGACCCTAAGCTAAGACTCCTCAAGTAGAATGGCAGAAGAATAGATTGTAAATAAGTGCAAATGAATAATTAACTCTTGTTATCTCTATAAGAATGGTAAAATGATTATGTTTATATAGGTGGATATAACCCTACTCCTTTTTAAAATTTTAGGTTGACAAGTTCAACCTAATTGACCTGGTATCATTAATTGATAAGATAAGTATCAATTAGAATACATAGTCAACCCAGTTTAATCTATAGTGTAAACTATCAAAAAGGGTTTTAGGCTAGGGAAGGGCTAATGAAGGCAAAAAATGACTATAGGAGGGTGAAAAATAGGATAAAAATCTTAGGGGACTTTTTTAGGAGATGCTTGTATCAATATAAATTGGTAATAAGGGACAAAAATCTTTCAAAACTCCAATGGTCTGCCCACCCCTTTCCTAGTGCACCTTTTAAGGCACACACTCAGAGATATTAAGACTCAATAGGTTCCTACAAGAGAGAAAGCATTAATAATTAACAAATTTTAAAATATTATGTGTATAAATATGCCCCACTCAAAGCTCATCATGTGTCACTCAGGTGTAATAGGGGACGGTGCTTTGAGAAATAACATAGCAACACATAACACTGAAGCTAAAAAAATATAGTATTTTTAAAGAAAAAATAACTAAAATTAAATGACTAAAGTGGAAATAACTAAAAATTAAATGTATGCATACCTTGTATTACCTTTATTTTTGGATAGTTTTATACTATGTTTGTAGTTTTGACTGTGGAGGGCACAGAGACTACTTTTGACAAACCCAAGGATAAAAACTAAAGAGAAAAAACAAATAAATGTAGGAAAGCCAAGATAATTGATGCTATGTGGATAGGATTTACTTGGAAATTTAGAAATATGGGGTGACAAGTGCTATGTTATACCAAATGACCAAGTCAAAAAATTAGAGTAAATTGGGTAACCAAAAAACCAAGGCTACTAAAGACTAAAAAACTCAAACAAGTAAACCTTAAGAAAGAAAGTTAAACTCACCAAGCCAAACCAAGGATATGTGTCAAAAAAGATGGTAATCAAACATCAATGTAAAAAAAAAAATAATCCTTAGACAAATATGGATAAGAAAAATGGTAAAACAACATTGATAAATGAGTAGTAACAATCTTTACTCAATCATCAATGGAAAAAGTGCATAAAATTAGAAACAGACTTAGGTGTCCACAAAAAAGCAGGGTTGTACAACAATAACCAATGGTAAAATAAAGAAAAGTGATAGTGGGATGTAAATAAATGTTATAAATAAAATAGTCCACAGTTATTTAAGCATATTGTTTTGTTTTAAGGATAGATAAAAATGAAAAAAAATAGTGCTAGCATTTTTTTAATAGATAAAGAAGAGGGCATATATAATAAATGGAAAAATAGATTGAGAATCAAACTTTCTTATCAAGGGGAAAATGAAATGGGTGGAGGGGAGAATGAATAAAAAATCAAGGTATAAGGACTCTTTATTGAATCAAGACACTCAAATTAGGTGTGTCAAAACAAGAGGACTATCGACATTAAGGACTATGAAAAACTTCTCCTAGACACACAAATCTTAGGTCAACAAATGAAGTATGTAGATTATCCCATGAAGGCAACATGAATGAAAATTAAAATGGACCTACCTCCCAAAATGCATTCCCCATTCCTTAGGACCCATTATAGAGTTGTCAGTCTACTGTGAAAATTGGGTACTTGTGTGAGATAGTAGGTAACACCCTAGAGTTTGTTGAATTATCCTATTCCAATCTACTAGCCTACTACACCCCAATGGACCTTGATTATATCATGAGGTTTATTATGGAGTTTGAGATTATATTGGAGAGAGGATATGTGTTTGTAATAATGTCCTTTGGTGTGATTCTGACTTTTGAAATGTGTATGTTGCCTTTTATATATTGTTGTTCCCAAAATCCATCACTTGTTTTTGCAGACATGTCAAACATTTTGGTCTTGTAGGCCAAAAATGGTTTCTTCCTTTCTCAAAAAAGGTTTTGATCAGTCAATTTTTTTCAATTACTTTAAGCCTTTTTAGCTAAGGAACTTTTGCAAGGAAAAATTCCAAAACATTTAAGGCATTTCCTACAAATCATAAGGATGGTTCAACACTGAGGTTCAATAAAAAAGGTTCAATGGCGGGGTTTGAAGATATGGAATGAATCATTGAACCATTGAAATCTAAAAGGTTCAAAGGTTTAACGAGTTTAACGAGTTCAAAGCTTCAATGAGTTCAATGAGTTTAAAGCTTCAATGCGTTCAGGGGGTTCAAAGTTCAAAGTTCAAGTGGAAAGTTTGAGCGAAAGGTTCAAGCAAAAGGTTCAAGAAAATGGTTCAAGTGGAAGATTTTAGAAGAAGGTTCAACCAAATGGTTCAAATAATTATTTCAATGACACATTGAACTCATATGAAGACTAAGTGAATGCGGCTCTTTGTAAAACATTAAACCGCTGAACCACCAAACTGTTGAACCATTGAATTGGTGAACTCTGAAAGGTTTAAAGGTTAAAGGTTCAAGGTTCAAAGTGGTTTGAGTGACTAGTAACATCCCCATGGATGTCAAATTTAGGACAATGGAATAACCATTGATTTTCAAATTGGTGCCGACCTGGGAACAAACTTAGTGACCAGCCAAGGAAGGAGCCAAAGAAGCCAACAGAAAGTGAGAAGATAGCTCTGAGAGCTCAGATCAGCAAGAAGAGACAAAATGTAGCAAGAAAAGAGGGAATGATCTAGAGAATCCAAAAATATCTATAGAAGAGTTATTCTAGTAGGTGGAGAAGTCCACTAGGTGGATATCAGAGAGCACAAGCATTCAATGGTGTGGCTTATTTTTCTTCATTTGAGTAAAGATGAGTGAACAGTTGCGTAAGTATCATAAAGAGGACCAAGCAGCCCATGCTTTAGAGGAGACATTTGATATAATTAGAATTACAAATTATAGGCTAGTAAACTACTCCAGCATGGCCCCTTCATAGAACTTTCTCTGTCTAATGCATTCAATGCAGCATGGGCCTTTTCATGAAAATGAGCACCAAAGTCTTTCTTTGGCTACTATATATTATAATCTCTCAGTTTGTATAAAGGAGATCTCTCTGTTATTAGAAGCAAAACTCTACCCAAATTGAAAGGCATTCCTGAGACTTTGAGCTCAGATTGTTAATCATATTTTATCAGTTGAATGAGAAAGCAAGTGACCTTTCAGACTTTGTGTTGAAATAACTTATGTTATCTAGGAAATTGTTCTTATGTCTTTTTCCCAAATACAGTCTTGTCTATTTGATCAAATAAGCAGAACTAGTGAAAATAATCTAGAAGATGTCTTAAAGTTGACTATGGGAGACTTTGTGCTACCATAATTGTCTTTAGTCTCTGTGTTTTTTGTTTCAATGTAAAGGATATTGGAGTGACTTTGAGCTCCCCTTATCCTTCGTAATATTTTACTCTATTGTAGTTTTAGGTGGAGACTTTGGGATGCACTTCATTCTATTATGTTTTTGTCCTAAATCAGTGAGAGAAGAATGAAAGACTTTGTGTTTTTGTGGGTTTATTATGGTTACAGTTACTACCTGGGAAGTTTTCCTAATGTTTGATGGAAATCATTTCTGAAAGAAGAGAAATGCCTTCAGTAGTTACATATGAATTCTCCTTTACTTTGTGAACCTCATCTCTGAAAAAAGAGAGATGGATGGTATGATCTCACCTCTAAGTGTATTTTTAGTTTATATTAGTATATTATAGTTTATAGGGAGCCTCCCCTTGTTGAGAGGAGATATTTATCTCATTGTGCTATGGTTGATATACCCATTTTGCTATCTTTTAGTTGATGACAAAATATTCACCCAACAATTTTTTGGTGACTCCACTAGGGATGAACATGCAATTTGAAGCCTCAAGCTTCAAATTGAAGTAGTTCCAGTTATTTTCTATTTCCATTTTACACTCTGGTAGATCCACCGTATACACAAAGCTAGAGAGCTCATGGTATTTTTGATCCTATATTTGAGTTGGTGCAGCTGAGTAATTTTGATCTTTTTCCTCCACCATCTCACCTTCAACGAACTAGGAGTTTTCCTCCTATAAATGTCAAGTCTCCATTACCAAGCAAAGCTTCTCTTTTCTCTAATAGTAGAGTTTTGTCTATACATATCCCACCAAGATTTGTTATCCCTCCTTTTAATCATCATATCATGGTAGCCTAAGGCCCCTCGGGTAACACCTTTGGTCCTCTCAATCTAACCCCACCTTTACATGAACTACCCCGTAGTTCAAGGAAAATTTTCTCCAAGTTTTATGGTGATGGGAGAGTTCATCCTAATGAACATATTGTAGCCTTTTGCATAGCCTATGGTGTGATAGACATTGAATATGAAGACATAATAGTTAGATTATTTGTAGAATAATTACAAGGTACTACCACAGACTAGTTTTATCATTTGCAAGCTCAGACTATAATTGACTAGAACACTCTCAAGGCCAAGTTCAAGCTAGATTCAAATCCATAAAAGATGCACATGATTTGTTAGCTTAGCTTATGCAAATGAAGAAGGAGACTCATGAGTCTATGTGAGACTTCATAGCTAAATTTGATAAGCTGAGGAATAAGACTCTTATAATTGCTTAGTCAACACTAAAAAACCTTAAATGCTTCTTCATCAATTCTCAACTTCCTGAAGTGAGTTTCCTGTTGAGGTGGGTTAGCCATATAAATCTTGTTATAACTTATATTTTGGCCACTAAGGTTGAAGATGATCTTATCTTGGCAGGAAAGATAAGAAGAGATCCTAACAAAAATAAATCTTCTTCATCTTCTAATTTTTTTTCTATAGGCACCACTGATCTTATGGTGTAAAAGCTAGCAAATGAATTGCTAGCTCTAAAAAAGTAAATGGCACAAGGGATGTCTGATCCTCCTTCTTATTGGGATATACCAAGGAGGATGTTTCCCAACTAGTCATATCAAGACAATGATGCTAGAAATCAAGGGCAACCAAATCATCTTTCTCCCCCACAGGGGAAGCTTGCCATTGAAGTAACACCAACTAACTCAGTAGTTGGTTATCTTGAAACTAGACATGATTCCTCTTTCCAACCTAAGTTTGACTAAGAAGATGGTGCTAATCTCTTCACAGAAGGGGAAGAAGAATTAGTTGGTGACTCCAACATTAGTTTCCTAAATTATCAAGATGAAGCTAAAAGTAAAGGAAAAGTGTTTGACAGATCATACACTATTTTTACGAGGTCTTAGAACTAGTCAACTCAACCAGCTGATAAAAGAAAAATAGGGAAAGAATCTTGACCAACAACTTCAATTTCTAAATAGGGGACTTCTCTGCCCGTCTAATCAAAGGACCTAGTGATCAATAAAAGAGTATCTCAAGCAATCTTGTACCTTTTACTTTAATTTCTTAGACCAGTACCACACCCAATAAAACCTAGAATGATGGACTTCCTTCCTCTATTTCTAGTTTATTTTAATCATTTGATATAATTGACCATACTAGAAAGACCAAGATCCAAATGTCTGAGTTTGAATACTTACAAGCCAACCCTAAGCAGTTGGATAGGTTGGTTGAATGCATCAAGAACAAAGCCATCCCTATAGGACAAGATGTTTCAAAAGTAACTCATGATCCCCCAAAGAACACATCCACTTGAAACAATATTGTCATTACTCGTATTTCCCCTAGGAAAATAGAACCTTTCTATGTTTCCATTCTAATAAATGGTCATAAATTGAGTAATTTCATAATAGACTCTGGCACTTCAGACAATGTTATGCCCACCAAGGTAGCAAACTCTCTCAGTCTCACCTTGACTAAAACTTTTGGAAGATGTTTCTACATGGAAAACAAACAAGTGCCTCTTTTGGGTCAGATCAAAGTTGCCCAATTCGCATTTGCAGCCTTCTTAGAAAAGAGGATTAAAATGACAATTCTAGTGGCCAACGTTCTAGCTTCCTATGGCATTTTGCTTGGAATTTTTTTTGAAAGGATGTTGGTGGTGAATTAAGCATGGACCTGTCTGAGGTGAGGATACCTATCAAGGGTATTATATAAAGGCTACTTCATGAGAAGGAGGCAAAGTACATTGTCACTCAAACATCAGACCCTAAAGCTCAAATCTTGTTTGAATCCTCAAGAATGGGTAACTACTTTTTGTCTACTAAAGATTTTTTTGTTTCATCAGATGAAAGTTTACTAAGTGACAATCCAAAAAAATTAGACAGGAGATTAGAATATTTGGTAGAGCACAGTTCAGATGAAAAAAATCTTCCCTCCCTAACGAAGAAAAATCTGAAAAGAGATCAAATTTTAATGATGTCTAGATTCTAGAATTTGATGGAAGCTACTCTTCCACTGGTTCTGGAATTGGGATTGTTTTGATATCTCCTCAGAGAGATATTTTCCCCTATTTATACAAGTTATAGTTCAAAAATAACAATAACACCACTGAGTATGAATATTTGTTGCTTAGATTGAAAGTTGCTCAAGCTAACATTGTTAAGCTTCTCCATGCCTGAGGAGATGATGAATTGGTGGTTTTTCAAGTAAGGAACCTATATCAAACCAAGAATGAAAGATTTTGACATTAACGTAATTTGGTATGGGACTATATTGAAAGTTTTGAGGCTTTCAGTATTTCTACAGTGCCCAGAGAGTTTAATGATCAAGCAAATTCCTTGGCCATCTCTGTGACCCTCATGGTTCCCTACTAAAATTTCAAAGGGAACAAGTACACTATTAAGCTAGTTTTTCAACCAAGTGTACCTTATAATGCCAATAATTAGCAAGTGTTTAGTGAGGATAACCAAATCATTACTTTTTTAGAATAGATGGATAGCTTTGAGGAGCTTTATTTTGAAGGCAGTGAATCTCCACCATGGGAATCAGCTCCTAAAACAAATTTAAAAACTGGTGAAGAGTTCCTCTATCTCAAAGGGAATAAAATTCTAAAAGGGTTGGTTTCTCTTGAGAAGCTATTTGATAAGCATGATAGGTTTGTCAAGAAGTAATAAATGGATTCAAGTTCCTCCAAGGAGTTTGATCAAATAAATTTGAGTACAGAAGAAAATTCCAAAATGGTCAACATTGGGAATTATTGCACTTTCGAAGAAAGACTCAAATTCATTAATTTTTTTTGCCATTACATTGATGTTTTGGAGTACTCTTATGATGATCTAAAATCTCTCAGGACTAAAGAAATTTGGCATGAAATTCCTCTCAAAGTTGGATCATTACCTCATAAGTATAAATAAAGGCAGTATAACCCTAAGATATCAGGTACTATTCTTTTTGAGATCCATAAAATGTTAAATGTGAAGATAATTTTTCCAATCCATCATTCCACCTGGATTGTGAATATAGTCCCTGTGAGGAAAAAGAATGGAGAAATTTGCCTCTGTGTTGATTTCAAAAACCTAAATCAATCCTCTCTAAAGGACAACTACCCCTACCCGTCATGGATCAAGTACTGTAGATAGTGACTGGCTCAGAGATGTTATCAATGTTGGATGGTTTTTTGGGGTATAATAAAGTGGAAGTTGGTGAAGCAGACCAACATAAGACTACTTTCACTATACCTTAGGGCACTTTGCATATCACAAAATGCCTTTTGGTTTGATCAATGCTGGCACCACCTTCTAGAGAGCAATAGATCTTGCCTTCAAAAATGAAATGGGGAAGCTCATTATAGTATATCTTGATGACTTGACCATCTTTTCCAAACATCATCTTGATCATGTGCATCATTTACAAGTGATGAAATAATGTCGACAGAATGCCATTTCCCTTAATCCTAAGAAATCATTTTTTGGGGTTACAAAAGGGAAACTTCTCAGTCACACTGTATCTTGAGAAGGCATAAAGATCAACTCAGAAAGAGTCAAATCCATCCAAGAGCTTACTCTTCCTACTAGTAAAACTGTAGTTCATTCTTTCTTTGGGAAGGTGAATTTTCTATGAAGGTTCATTCTTAAATTTGTAGAGAAGACTTGCCACATTGTTGACATGATGAAGGGTAAAGCTATTTTCCACTAGAATAGAGAAGGCAAGTCAACATTTGAAGATATCAAGGAAGCTATCACACATGCCCCAATCTTGGTTTGTCTGGATTATACCAAAGACTTCATAGTAGACAACTATGCTTTTGAACACATATTTTTGGCCATTTTGGTTTAGTAAGACAAAGAAGGTGTGGAATCTCCTATATCTTTCATGACTTTTCCTCTCAAAGCTCATGAACTAAAATATTCAAACATGGAGAAGCATGCTTATGCTGTGGTTAAGGTAGTAAAACACTTTTGTTTCTACATCCTAAACTCACACACTATTTTTTTGTGCTTGATACAATAGTAAAGTCCATTTTAACTCAACAAGAGTTTGGTACCAGAAGGGGAAATTGGATTTCTAAAATCCAATAGTTTGATCTTATTATCAAACCTACTAAGTTTGTGTAGGGAAGAGGTCTCTACCAATTAATTACTAATAACATACTAGAGGAAATAGGACATGAAAAAATAGAGGTTAAAGACATGCCTACAGTTCTCTTTGTCACTATTACAGATGAGTGGTATTCCAATATCACTCATTTCTTTACCTATGGTGAGTGTCCTACCCACCTGTCTCATAAAGAAAAGAGAATTGTTAAATTGAAAGATGCTAACTATGTCCTGTGAGAAAATGGCTTGTACAAGAGGAGCCTTGATGGGGTATTTCTTCATTGCATCGATAAAGTGCAATAGAGTAAACTTATGGAGTCTTTCCATAATTTGGCTTATGGAGGACATTTTTTTACACCTATGACTGCTCATAATATTTTACGAGTCAGGTACTATTGGCCTACTCTATTTCAAGATGCATACACTTGGGTACGTAGATGTGAGTTGTGTCAACAGTTCATTGGAAAACCCAAGTTGGATGCATTGCCTCTCAAGTCGATGGTGATTGAAGAGCCATTTCAATAATGGGGTATTGATTTCATTGGTGACGTAAACCCATCCTCAAGTGCTAGACATGACTATGTTCTCACAACCATAGACTATTTTACCAAGTGGGTGGAAGCCATTCCAGTTAAGCATGCTACTTTAGAAGTGGTATGCAATTTTCTCAAGGAAAATATTATTTCCTAGTTTGGAGTCCTAACCAAGATTTTAACAGACAATGCTACTTGTTTCTCTTCTCATGAGGTTACCTAGTTTTGCTATTATTATGTGATTAACCTCTCCCACTCCTCTAATTATTTTCCATAAGGAAATGGTCAAACAAAATCAAGCAACAAGAACCTGGTGACCATTATTAGAAAATTGGTGGATGAAAATTAGAGAACTTGACATAAAGCATTATTTTACGCTTTATGGGTAGACATGATTACACCTAAGAGGGCAATAGGTATGTCACCATTTCAACTCCTATATGGTTTGAATGTAGAGATACCAATCACCCTAAAACTACCAGCACTAAAGTTGGCAAAGGCAGTCAAAGATCAAACCTTTAAAAACTCTATCAACAAGAGGATCATGTGCTTGACTGAACTAAATGAGCAGTGAATTATGGTGGTGGACTGTATTGCTACACATCAAAATCTAGTAAAGAAACTTTTCAACTAGAAAGCAAGGATTCATGATTTTTAGATTGGAGATCAAGTCTTGTTGTGGGACAAGAGGAGAGATCCAAAAGGAATGCATGAAAAATTTCATTCCTTGTAGAGAGGTCCATTTACCATTCATCAATTTAATGGTGAAAATAGTTTCTTGCTAAAATATCAAGATGACATGCTATTTTCACTACCTCATAGTGGGCAGCATCTAAAGCACTTCAATCCTTGAGGTATCAAATAAGTCCAGTTGTACATATGTATAGTCTTTATTTTGTTTTATGTTGTTCATTTCATTCTTTGGCATCTTTCTCTTTTTAGATGGCATGACTCTGTATCCCAATGGCATAGATGAAGGCACTTAGAGTCTAGATTCTACTCCCTTCGACTGTTTTAAAATACAATCAATGGAAGTTCTCCAACTAGAGCCAGTTGTTTTTTCCAAAATCCATCACTTGTTTTTGTGAACATGTCCACCGTTTTGGTCCTATAGGCCAAAAATGGTCTCTTGCTTTCTCAAAAAATGTTCTAAGCAGTAAAATTTTTCAATTACTCAAGCCTTTTTAGCTAAGGAAATTACAAGTTTAATAGGCGGGATTTTGCAAGAAAAAATTCTAAAACACTTAAGGCATTTCCTAAAAATCATAAGGATGGTTCAACGCCGAGGTTCAATCAAAAAGGTTCAACGGTGGGGTTTGAAGATATGGAATGAATCATTGAACCATTGAACTCTGAAAGGTTCAAAGGTTTAATGATTTTAACGAGTTTAAAGCTTCAACGCATTCAGGGGGTTTAAAGTTCAAAGTTTGAGTGGAAGGTTCGAGCAAAAGGTTTGAGAAAATAGTTCAAGTGGAAGATTCTAGAAGAAAGTTCAACCAAATGGTTCAAATAATTGGTTTAATAACACATTGAACTCATAAGAAGACTAAGTGAACGTGACTCTTTACAAAACATTGAATTGTCGAACCGTTGAACTTTGAACCATTGAACTGGTGAACTCTGAAAGGTTTAAAGGTTCAAGGTTCAAAGTGGTTTGAGTGACCAGTGACATCCTTATGGATGTCAAATTTAGGACAACATAATAACTATTGATTTTCAAATGGGCATAAACCTAGGAACAAACTCAACAACCATTCGAGGAAGGAGCTAAAGAAGCCAGTAGCAAGTGAGAAGATAGCTCTAAGAGCTCAGATTACCAAGAAGAGACAAAATGTAGCAAGGAAAGAGGGAATGATCTAGAGAATCTAGAAATATCTATAGAAGAGTTATTCTAGTAGGTGGAGCAATCCACCAGGTGGATATCAGAGAGCACAAGCATTCAATGACATGACCTATTTTTCTTCATTTGAGTAAAGATGAGTGAACAGCTATGTAAGTATCATAAAGAGGACTAGGCGACCTATGCTTTGGAGGAGACATTTGATATAATTAGAATGCCAAAGTCTAGGCTGGTAAACTACTCTAATATGGCCCCTTCATAAAACTTCCTCTGTCTAATGCATTCAATGCAGCATGGGCCTTTAAATGAAAATGAGTGCCAAAGTTTTTCTTTGGCTGCTATATATTGTAATCTCTCAGTTTGTATAAAGGATGTCTCTTTGTTATTAGAAGCAAAACTCTACCCAAATTGAAAGGCATTCCTAAT
Organism: Torreya grandis; assembly: GCA_037957365.1. Lineage (NCBI taxonomy): Eukaryota > Viridiplantae > Streptophyta > Pinopsida > Cupressales > Taxaceae > Torreya > Torreya grandis. The sequence continues at coordinate 725,010 of JARHVA010002798.1, forward strand.
AATTTGAGCTTAGATTATTAATCATATTTTATCAATTGAATGAGAAAGCAAATAACCTTTTAGACTTTGTGTTGAAATAGCTTGTGTTATCTAAGAAATTTTTCTTATGTCTTTTTCCTAAATACAGTCTTGTCTATTTGATTAAATCAGTAGAACTAGTGGAAATAATCTGAAAGATGTCTTGAAGTCGACTATGGGAGACTTTGTGCTAACACAATTGTCTTTAGTCTGTGTGTTTTGTGTTTTAGTGTAAAAGATATTGGAGAGACTTTGAGCTCCCTTTATCCTTCATAATCTTTTACTCTATTGTAGTTTTAGGTGGAGACTTTGGGTTGCACTTCATTTTACTATGTTTTTGTCCTAAATCAGTGAGAGAAGCAATGAAAGACTTTGTGCTTTCGTGGGTTTCTTATGGTTACAGTTACTACTCGATAATTTTTCCTTTTGTTTGTTAAAAATCATTTCTAAAAGAAGAGAAATGCCTTTAGTAGTTACACATGAATTCTCCTTTACTTTATGAATTTCAACTCTGAAAAAAGAGAGATGGATGGTATGATCTCACCCCTAAGTGTATTTTTAGTTTATATTAGTATATTATAGTTTATAAGGAGCCTCCCCTTGCTGAGAGGAGAGATTTATCTCATTGTGCTATGGTTGATATACCCATTTTACCATCAATTAGTTGATGACAAAATATTCACCCAACATATATCATTGCCTTTTATTTCAAATGATGTAGATTTTAACTATCTTTGATGGATTTTTTAATTCCTCCTCCATACGTATTTAGAAGACCAATCATGGGTGATAAATATGACTTTCATTCAAAAAATTTGGACTTGGTTGCTAGGAAAGAGAACTTAGAGAGCATGATGTCTCTAAGAGTCTTGTTAATTCAGGTGAAATAAAAGTGTTATCTTGACTTCGACCTTAGTTTATCTAATATGGAGTGAAAGGAAAGGAAATCAAGAGGAATAAGACATTTAATAATTTGAATTACTTCAAATCATAAAAAATGTGAAAAAGGGAATACAATGATAGTAAATTGTGATTTATTATCATAAGAATGAGGTAAGTGTAGGAAAACATGCTAACACTATTTGTTGTGCAAATTTTATCTACAAAAGAAGCAAAATCTAAAGTTGAGAACAAGGAAAAAAAATTCATAACCATGGCTAGACATATTTTGGAAAAGGAATATTGAATTAAAGATGGCAATTTTATGAGGAAGGCCTAGTCTTATCCATGGTCTTACACTATAAATCATAAAATAAAAACCCACAAGGGTGCACAAATCATGAAAAGTAAATGGGGTAAAGACAGTATCTATGAGGAAGGATAGGTCCTATCCATGGTCTTATAATGCAACTCAAAAAATAGAAACCCAAGAGGTGCCAAAAAGTATTAGAAAGAAAAGAAAAAATGAGAATAAAAGTGGAAATCATGAGGAAGACTGGGTCCTATCCATGGTTTTACAATGCAAATCATGTGAAAAATTGAAACCAAAGGACCCAAAAGGAAGGACTAAGGTTTTTAAAAAGAGGGAATTGATACATAGGGTGAGACCTATGTAAATATCTTAAAAAAAGATAGATAACATATAAGAATTATGATAAGAGGAGAAATATCTAGGCAAAATATTTTTTTAGAAATTGCGCATTGGTGGGCTCTTTGAAAATATGGCCTTCATTGGTTTGAAGGTGATAGGTGTTTGGACCAAGGATGTATTTGACTAAATAAGGGACCCATGTTTTTTGGGAATATTTACCTTCTTTTTCATGAGTATAGTCTATTTTAAGGACAAGATCACCAACATTATAATTACAAACTTTAATTATTTTATTATGTTGTTTGGCAATATGGGCCTTGTTTTGGTGATTGTGTTGCAAAGCAGAAAGATGATGTTCATCAAGAAGATAAAGAGTATGAAGTAAATAGTCATGTAATTTTTAATTGGGTATCATTCTATGAAGAGAGATATAGAGGGAGGGAAGCCCCACTTCTAATGAGAGGATTGATTCAAAATCATAGACTAGTGAAAATGATGTTGCCCTAGTGATAGTGCATAGTCTAGTGTGGTAGGCACAAATAGTAGGATAGAGATGAATATTCCAATCCATGTGGGTGTCATGAATTTTATTTTGGAAAATTTTATTAAGATTTTTTTCAGTGGTCTCAGCTTGGCCATTACATTATAGATGGTAGGGTGTGGAAAATTTGTGATCGATTTTAAATTTGGCATAAAGTTGTTTGAAGTCTTTATTTTTAAAGTTACCACCATTGTTAGATATGATAATATGAGGGACACCAAAATGGAAAATTATTTGATTGAGGATAAATTTGGACATGGTAGTATTGGTGACATTGACAAAGAGCATAGCCTTAATCCATTTGGTAAAATATTATGTGGTTGTGATTATAAAGACATGCCCATCTTGAGATTGAGATAACTTTCCTATGAGATCTAATCCCCACATGGAAAATGGATAGAGATATTCTATGGTTTGAAGCTTAACTGAGGATGTATGAATTAGATGATCATGAAGTTGGAAAAGATTACATTTTTTAGCAAATTCTATGGCATCTTTTTAAAGAGTGGTCCAAACATATCCCATATGTAAGCATTCATAGACTGTAGCATGTCTACTATAGTGGCCACCATAAATTCCCCCATGTGCTTATTTGAGAAGAGGATGAAACTATTATTTCATAACATAATAGATTAAGGTACCTTAAACGTTGTGATAATATAAGATTTTATATCAAAATACATACTTAAAAGCTTGTTTGTGAATGTGAGTCTTTTTGTGGGAATTAATGTTTAGAGGATAAGTTTGGTGTTCAAGAAATTGAATAATGTATTTGTACCACAGGCTTTGGTAAATGGTAATAGACTCAATGTGGTAGATGAGTGAATATGGTTATTGAAGAGAAGACAGAGGTTTTATTATTTAGATAATAAAAGTGGGATCGGTAAGCACTTGGTGTAAATGAAAAATAAATGATGGGGAAGCAAGTGAATCAACAATAGAATATTGATCTGAGGGATGGGATCGATGGTAAAAAAGTGAAATATTTGGCAAGGGTAGTGGTGATTTGATGATAAGAAATGATATTTTCTCTTTTACATTGATAATCACCATTGACTTGGCATTAAATGAGTTGGGAGTCACATAAAACATGTAGATATATGATATCTAGATTAAGGGATGCTCTCATGCCTAGGATTAAAGATTTGTACTTTATCATGTTGTTAGTGGCATCAAATGTGAGGTGAAATGCCAAAGGGATAATTTTATCAAGGGGATTTGTGAGGATACAACCTAACCCAACTCCTTGAAGATATTTAATGCAATAAAAATAAAGATTCTAAGTACCTTCATGTAAATCGACATTAATTTTAGAAAGTTATACGATAACTACTTTTGGTTTAGTAATATTAGGGAAGATAGAGGACTCTTATAGATTACTTAATCTAAGGTCAATAGTGAATTTATAAAAGTAATCCTTAAGATATATGGATTAGTTGAGACTTTTAATATAGAGAATATTATCATAAGGAATATTGTCTTGAAGGTCGTTGGTAGCTAGGATTGGAGTGTTGGCAAGTCGATCAAAAATGATTTATCCTTTGAAAAATTTTTATGTAATAATTTATAGAAAAAATTCTATGAGAAGGACCATCCACTTTCCAATTCTATTTCCAAGAAAAAAGGCTTTGGAGAAGAAGTTATGAAGGGGATAGGAATGAATGATAATGTAAGTGGTTTGATAAAGCATATAATGTCAAAAAAAATTAGCATCAAAATATATGGCAAGGTAATCACATTCAAATTTTATATAGAATTTATCATAGTCAATAAGGCCTCGACTGATATAATAAATGGCATATTCCGTCCTAGTATAATCTTGTTGGGAAAGCATTGGCCCAACTTATATGAGTGTGGAAGAGGTATACAAGATTAATAGATGATCATTTAAAGGTAGATGATGAGTATGTGGGTGAAGAAAGGACGATTTAATATTATCAAATGTTTATTGATAAGGATCTATCCATTTTAGGGAATTAGCTTTCTTAAGAAGAGAATTGATAGAATAGATACAATAAGCCATTTCTAGGATAAACTATTTAATTGCCTCAAGTTTACTAAGGTAAGTGTGAATATCTAGAATACAGTGAGGTATGGTCATGTTGATGATATCATTTATTTTGGTAATATCAACATCAATACCATGAAGAGAGACTAATAATCCTAATATTTTGCTAGATGTGACATTAAAAATGCATTTGTAGGGATTTTGTCTATCTTTATATTTAATGTGGTAATTGAAGATGATAACAATATTAAAGAGATGAGTCATGCATATTTTAGATTTGGAAATGAGGTCATCCACATTAGTATCCACATAATATCATGAAAGATGTGAGTCATTACCCATTGATAGGTAGTGTTGTTCTCCAAAAATGTCATTCATGTTTTGGAACAACATATGAGCTATTTTGGTCTTGCAGGGCTAAAATTATCTCTTCCCTTTTCAAAAATTTGTTCCAAGAATTCAATTTCCTCATTCTCCAAGATTTTCAAAAATCTACAGACTCTGTAGGTTCATTTTTACAGACTCAATTTCTATGGACTTGATAGATGTATTTCTATAGACTCCATAGGCTTAAAACTATAGACAATGTAGGAAAGAAGTGTCAAGCAACTAGTGACATCCTTGTAGATGTCAAATTCAAGTTTCTCTTAAAGCTTCTCTCAGGATTCAGTGGACGCTGCGAAGTGTCATCTACTGAGCCCCATTAAAAGTTGTTTCTAAAAACAATGGAAGTTGCTAAGTGTCCCTAATGAAGCTCAACAAAAGCTGCCAAGTGTTGACATATATAGTTTCTTTCTTTAGTTTTGATTATTGATTAAATACTATGGTGGGGCCCCCAGTGAGATGCTAAACTAAGTAGATCATGCCAAGTGTCATCATCTGAGAGAATCTGAATGAGTCCCATTGATCTCTATAGTGTTTTTAGAGCTTAGCAAAAGCTGCCATGTGTCATCTTCTATGAGACTCTCAAAAGGTTTTTGAAAGCTCCTATATGTTAGGTAGATGCTTTTAAGTGTCCTCATATATAGCAGTGGAACATGCCATGTGTCAAAGATGAAGCATTCTCAATACAAAGACACAGAGTTAAGGAAGGATTTCCTTCAAACATTTTGTCTGAAGGAACTAAAGAGACAATAGTCCTCTGATTGAACCAAAGACCTGATTCAATAGCCATGAAAGGAGGAATGATGAAGATGGACCACAAATATCCACACATGAGATAATTTTCTAGAAGCAGTCCACCAGGTGGACATTGGAGAACATGAACATTCAATGGCATGACCCATTTCTTTGCATTGAGAAAAGTAAATGGGCAAATACGCTCGATTCCAACATATCTTCTTGAAAAAATTTAATGCAACATGATGTGTTACTACTCACCAAGTCTTTCTTGGAGGGCTATATATTGGACTCTCTCTTATTGTTTTAAAGAGATCTCTCTAAGTTGCCAAAAGCAAAAACTCTATCTAAATTAAAAGGCATTACTGAGACTTTGAGCTCAAATTGTTCATCACATTTCTTTGTATGAATCAAAAAGCAAGTTACTTTCAGACTTTGTGCTGTTATAACTTGTATGATTCTAGGAAATTGTTCTTATGTCTATTTCCTAAATGTATTCTTGTTTATGCAATTTAACAAGCATAGCTAGTGAAAGTGACAAAGAAGGTGTCATGAAGCCAGTTACTTTCAAACTTTGTGCTGACATAATTGTCTTTAGTGTGTGTTTATTTTTTGTTTCTATGTAAAGAACCTTAGGATAACTTTGTGCCCTCATTGTTCTTTTTATTTCACTCTTTGGTAGTTGAGGTGGAGACTTTGTGCCTCATTTCATCCTACCATGTTACTACACCCTATTATAGTTACTTATCTCACTTGAAAGATTCCTTTTGTCTGCTGGACAACACTTATGAAAGAAGAGGAGTGTCTTCTATCATTTCATTAGGATTTCTCCTTTGATTTGTGCACATCATCTCTAAAAAAAGAGAGATGGATGGTTTATCCTACCCTTGAGTGTTATTTTCTATTTATACATATATAGTATATAGCTCTTCCATATCTACAATGAACCTCCCCTTGATGAGAGGAGAGATTAGTCCCCTTTTGATGTGGTAAACCTACACATCTAGCTAACCAATCTTCCTACTATGGTTGATCAGACCTATTTTATTTATCAGTAAGTTGATTGACAAAATATTCACCCAAAGTTTTTGGTGACTCCACTGAAAAATTACGTGTATTTTGAAACCTCAAGTTTCAGATTGAATCAGTCCCTTCCCTTATCCATTATAAACTCTAGAGACTCCATTTTGTATCTTACTCATTATCATTATAGCCTTACCATCTCCCTCCACCTCCACATCAACTGGGATAGAATGCACAATTTAAAGCCTTAAGTTTCAAACTGAAGCAAGGTCAATTCTTTCCCATTTTTGTTTTACAATCTGGCATATCCATGCTATATGCAAAGCCAAAGGGATAAAGGTATTATTGACCCTATATTTGAGTTGGTATAGCAAGGTAATTTTGATCTATTTCCTTCACCATCTCACCTCTAATGAACCAAGAGCTTTCCTCCTACTAAAGTCAGGTCTCCATTACCAGACAAAGCATCCACTTCTACTGTTAATAAAGCTTTGCCAATAATTACCCCTCTAAGATTTGTTATTCCACGTTTCCATAGTCATAGAATGGAAAATCAAGGCCACTGGAGTAACTCTTTTGGTCCACTCAACTTAATTGCACCTCTACATGAGCTCCCATGCAGTTCAAGGAAGAATTTCCCCAAATTCTATGGTGATGGGAAAGTTCACCCTGATGAACATATTGTAGCCTTCAACATAGATTGTGGTGTAATTGGAGTGGAATTTGAGGATGTAGCAATCAGGCTATTTGTAGAGACATTACAAGGTGCTACTGCAGATTGGTTTTACCACTTACAAACTTAGTCAGTTACTGACTGGAACACCCTCAAAGCCAAGTTTGAAGCCAGATTTAAACCTATAAAAAATGCACATGCCCTTCTGGCCCAGTTCACACAAATGAAGAAAGAACCTCATAAACTAATGAGGGGTTTCATAGCCAAATTTGACAAGCTGAGAAATAGGATCCCTACAATTGCCTAACCTACAGTTGAGAATCTCAAATGTTTCTTCATTAATTATCATCTACCTAAAGTGAGTTTCTTGTTAAGATGCGTTGGTCAAATAGACCTTGCTGCAGTGCAAGATTTGGCCACTGAGGTAGAAGATGATCTCATCTTGGTAGGGAAGATAAGGAGAGATCCTAATAGAAATAGACCCTCATCATCTTCTGAATATCCATTTATAGGCACCACTGATCTAATGGTGTAAAAGTTGGAAAATGAGTTACTTGCTCTCAAAAAGCAAATGGCACAAAGAATGTCTTCTGCTCCTTCATATAGAGGTATGCCAAGGAGGACATTTTTAAATCAGTCATACCAAGGCAATGCTACCAGGAATCAAGGGTAGCTAAATCATCTTCCTCCCCCACATGGGAAACTTGCCATTGAAGCACCCCCAGCTAATTCAACAATGGAATATCTTGAAGCAGAATTAGATTTCTCTTTCCAACCTGAATTGAGTCAAGAAAATGATACTGATCTCCTTACAAAAAGACAAGAAGAATCGATTGGCGACTCCAACATTAGTTTCTTAAACTACCAAGATGAACCCAAAAGTAAAGGAGAAGCTTTTGATGGATCATACATAGTGTTTATCAAGTCATAGAAATAGTCAGCTCAACAAGCTGATAAAGGAAAAATGGAAGTGTTCTCAGCCTACAATTTAAATTGATAAGTAGGGAGCCACCCTCCCTTTCTAGCCAAAGGACCTGGTGATCACCAAAAAGGTAAGTATATCAAGTTTGCCTTCACCTTTAACTTTAATTTCACAAATTAGTCCTTCCCCCTATAAACCAGAAGGTTGAATTACCTTCCTCTATTCCTAGTCTGATTCAGTCATTTGACATAATTGATGATGTCAAGAAGACCAAAATTCAAATGACTGAGTTTGAATATTTACAATCTAATCTTGAGCAGCTGGATAGATTAGTTGAGTGTCTGAAGAATAAGGTTGTCCCTATAGAACAAGATGCTAAGAAGGTAACTCATGATTCTCCAAAGAACATACCCATTCCAAATAATATTTTCATTACTCCTCCTGCTACCCCTAGGAAAATAAAACCTTTCTATGTTTTTCTATTGATAAATGGTCACAAACTGAGCAACTACATTATAGACTCAGGTGCATCTGACAATGTCATGCCTACTAAAGTGGTAGAATCTCTTAATCTCACACTAACCAAAATATTTGGTAGATGTTTCTCCATGGAGAACAAGAAAATACCACTGTTGGGGTAAATTAAAGATGCCCAATTTGTATTTACATCTTTTTCAGATAAAAGAATCAAGATGACAGTTCTAGTGGTTGATGTCCCAACATCCTATGGTATTCTATTAGGATGAAATTTCTGCAAGGATGTTGGTGGAGAATTGAGCATGGACCTGTCTGAAGCAAGGATCCATATCAAAGGCATCATGCAGATGTTGCTTCCTAAAAAGGAATCAAAATATATTATCACTCAGACATCAGCCCCTGAAGCTCAAATTTTGTTTGAGTTTTCAGGCATGGGTAACTACTTTTTATCTATAAATGAAGTTCATGAAGCATCTAATAAAATTATTGAAATTGTCAACCCAAAAATTAGTTTAGCTAGAACAGCAGAAGGATTGGTGAAGCACAATGGAAATGAGGAGGAATCTTTTCCTCCAAATGAAGAATATTTTAAAGAAAAAGTAGTGCCTAATGAGGTATGGATTCTAGAATTTGATGGCCGATGTTCCTCTATTAGTTTAGGAGCTGAGATTGTGTTGATATCTCCTCAAGGAGATATTTTTCCTTCATCATATAAGTTATAGTTTAGCAACACTAATAACACAGCTGAATATGAATCTCTATTGCTTGGATTAAGGGCTACTTGAGACAGGGGTGTCAAACTCCTTCATGCCAAAGGGGATGTTGAACTAGTAGTTTATCAAGTAAGGAACTTGTACCAAACCAAGAATGAAATATTGTGCCACTACCAAAATCTAGTCTAGAACCAAATTGAAAGCTTTGATGCTTTTACCATCTCTACCATACCCAAGAAATCCAATGACAGAGCTAATGCACTTGCTGTTTTAGTAACTCTCTTAGTCCCTCACTCATATTTCAAAGAAGATAGGTACACCATTGAGATGGTCTTTAGACCAAGTGTCCTTGATAATGCTAATCATTAGCAAGTATTCAATGATGATCACCAAATCATTTCCTTCCTAGAATAAAAAGATGGCTTCGAATAACTGCATTTTGAAGGTAGTGAAACTCAAAAGTGTGAACCAGCCCCTGAATCAAGTTTAGATACAAGTAAAGAATTCTTGCAACTCAAAGGGAATAAAATTCCCAAAGGCCTAGTTTCCCTTGAGAAACTATTTGACAAACATGATAGATATATCAAATAGCAATAAATAGATTCAAGCTCCTCTCAAGGATTTGATCAAATAAATATGACTACCAAAGAAAATCCCAAGATGGTAAACATTGGGAAGTGCTGCACTCAGGAAGAGAAATTAAAGTTCACCACTTTGTTTAGCTAATATATGGATGTCTTAGCATATTCCTATGATGACCTAAAATATCTCAGGCTTGATGAAATTTGCCATGATATTCTTCTCAAAGTTGACTCGATGCCTTATAAGCAAAAATCTAGATAGTATAATCCAAAGATATCAGGTACTATTTTGTCTGAGATAAAAAAAATGTTAAATGCTAGAATCATCTTTCCAATCCATCATTCCACATGGATTGTAAACATAGTGCCTGTAAAGAAGAAAAATGGCAAAATTTGCATTTGTGTGGATTTCAAAAATCTGAATTAGTCATCTTTAAAGGATAACTATCCTTTGCCAATCATGGATCAAGTACTTCAAATAGTGATAGGGTTAGAGATGTTATCAACGCTAGATAGCTTCTTAGGATATAATTAGATTGAATTTGGTGAATAATTCCAATACAAGACTACCTTCACCATACCTTGGGGCACGTTTACATATAGAAGGATGCCTTTTGGCTTGATAAATGTTGGCACCACCTTTTAGAGAGCAATGGAGCTTGCTTTTAAGGATGAGATAGGTAAATTCATTATGGTATACCTTGATAACTTGACCATTCTTTCCAAACAACAATCTGATCATATACACCATCTGCAACAAGTGTTAGAGTGCTACCACCAGAATGGCATTTCCTTAAACCCCAAGAAATTTATTTTTAGAGTAATAGAGGGGAAACTTCTCAAACACATTGTGTCTAAATAAGGCATAAAGATTGACTCAGATAGAGTCAAGTCTATCCAAAAACTTACTTTTCCCATAAGTAAGACTACTGTTCATTCTTTTTTTAGAAAGGTGAATTTCTTACAGAGGTTCATCCCCAAGTTTGTTGAGAAAAATAGACACATTGTAAACATGATGAAAGGGAAGGCCACCTTCAACTAGACTAAAGAAGGTAAATCAACATTTGAAGATATAAATACTTCCATTGCCCACACCCCAACTCTGGTTTGTCCAGACTACAATAAAGAGTTCACCATATACAATTATGCTTCTGAACACACGCTTTCATCAATTTTAGTTCAATAAAATAAAGAAGGTATGGAATCTCCAATTTTTTTCATGAGTTGTCTTCTCAAAGCTCATGAGCTAAAGTATTCAAATATAGAGAAGCATGCTTATGCAGTGGTGAAGGTAGTCAAGCATTTCTACTTCTACATCTTGAATTCACACTCTACTGCCTTGGTTCCCGACACCATAGTCAAATCCATATTAACTCAGTAGGAGTTTGGAAAAAAAAGAGGTAATTGGATTACAAAGATCTAGGAGATTGATCTAGACATCAAGCCAATAAATTTGGTATGGGGAAAATGCCTATGCCAATTAATTACTGATAACAAGCCAAAAGAAATAGAGCATGAAGAAGCAGAGGAAAAAGACACACTGATAGTCCTCTTTGTCTCCACTATGAATGAGTTGTATTTAGGTATTGCTCATTTCCTTACTTATGGTGAGTGTCCTACTCACTTATCCTACAAAGAAAGGTAGAATATCAAGTTGAAATTTTCCAATTTTTTCCTTTGGGACAATGGCCTATACAAGAGGAGCCTTGATGGAGTATTCCTTCGCTGTGTAGACAAGGAGCAAAAAAGCCAACTTTTGAAATCCTTCCACAATCTAGCCTATGGAGGACATTTTTTTGCTCCTGTGACTACCCATAAAATTCTATGATCTAGGTATTACTGGCCAACTCTTTTCTAAGATGCATATAAGTGGGTAAGAAAATGTGAACTTTGCTAATAGTTTATTGGAAGACCCAAGTTAGTTGCACTGTCTCTCAAGCTAGTGGTCATAGAAGGACCATTCCAACAATTGGGAATTGATTTTATTGGAGATATAAACCCATCTTCAAGTGTTGGACATGATTATTTTCTTATAACAACTAACTACTTCACCAAGTGGGTAGAAGTAATTCCAACCAAGCATGCTACTTTAGAAGTAGTGTGCAATTTCCTCAAGGAAAATATTATTTCTAGGTTTGGAGTCCCAAATAAGATTATTACTAACAATGCAACTTATTTCACTTCCCAAGAAACTACACAATTCTATTTCTACTATGGGATTACACTCTCCCACTCTTCTGATTACTTTCCACAAGGGAATGGACAAGTTGAATCAAGCAACAAGAACTTGGTAACTATCACCAAGAAGCTAGCAAATGAAAACTAGAGGACATGGCATAAAGCATTGGTTGATGCTCTATGGGCAAACAAAATCACACCAAAAAAGGCAATTGGTATGTCTCCTTTCCAACTTCTTTATGGTATCAATGCTAAGATACCAATCACCTTGGAATTACCAGCATTAAAATTGGCTAAGGCAATTGAAGATTAGACATATGAAAATTCCCTTGATAAGAGGATCATGTACCTGACTAAGTTGGATGAGCAGAGAACTATGGTGGTGGAATGAATTACTGCCCATCAAATTCTGGTGAAGAAACTCTTTGACCAGAAGGCAAAGAACCATGATTTCTAATTTGGAGATCCAGTCCTGCTATGGGACAAAAAAAGAGAACCAAAAGGAATGCATGGAAAGTTTGACTTCTTTTAGATAAGCCCATTTATTATCCATCAACATAATGGTGAAAATAACTTCCTCTTGAAGTATCAAGATGGCACGCTTTTTTCTCTACCTCATAATGGGCAATATATGAAATACTTCAATTCTTGAAGTACCAGATCATTTCATCTGTACATATGTATATTTGTATAGTTTTTAGTTCCATTTTGTTTTGTTTGTTTTTGTTTTTGTCACCTTTCATTTCTAAGTAACATGACTCCATAGCCCAATGGCACACTTCAAGGCACTGGAGATTCTAGTTTCTACTCCCCTCAACTGAAGGAAGTACCCCAACTGGAGCCAGTTGTTGTTCTCCAAAAATGTCATTCATGTTTTAAAACAACATATGAGCTATTTTGGTCCTACAGGGCTAAAATTATCTCTTCCCTTCTCAAAAATTTGTTCCAAGCATTTAATTTCCTCATTCTCCAAGCTTTTCAAAAATCTATACAATTTTCAAGTTCATTTTTACAGACTCAATTTCTACGGACTCAGTAGATACATTTCTATGGACTCCATAGGCTTAAAACTATAGACTATGTAGGAAAGAAGTGTCGAGCAACCAGTGATGTCTCCATGAATGTCAAATTCAATTTTCTCCTAAAGCTTCTCTCAAGATTTAGTAGATGCTTCCAAGTGTCATCTATCGAGCCCCATTATACCTTGTTTCTAATAATAGTGGAAGTCGTTAAGTGTCCCTGATGAACCTCAATAGAAGCTGCCAAGTGTCGACATTCACAGTTTCTTTCTTTGGTTTTCATTATTGAGTAAAGACTATGGTGGGGCCCCCACTGAGTTGATAAAGTAAGTGGAGTGTGCCAAGTGTCATCATCTTAGAGAATCTAAATGAGTCCCATTGATCTTTATAATGTTTCTAGAGCTTTGTAGAAGCCATCATGTGTCATCTTCCATGAGACTCTCAAAAGGTTTTTGAAAGCTCCTATAAGTTAGGTGGATGCTTCCAAGTGTCCTCATTTATAGTAGTGGAATGTGTTATGTGTTAAAGATGGAGCATTCTCAATACAAAGACACAAATTCAAGGAAGGATTTCCTTCAGACATTTTGTTTAAAGGAAATAAAGAGACAATAGTCCTCTGATTGAACCAAAGACTTGATTCAACAACCATGAAAGGAAAAATGATGAAGGACCACAAATATCCACACATGAGATATGTTTCTAGAAGCATTCCACCAGGTGGACATTGAAGAACATGAACATTCAATGGTGTGACCCATTTCTCTACATTCAGAAAAGTAAATGGGCAAATACGCCTGATTCTAACATATATTCTTGATAGAATTTAATGAAACATGATGTGTTATTACTCCCCAAGTCTTTCTTATAGGGATATATATTGGAATATCTCTTATTATTTGAAAGAGATCTCTCTGAGTTGATAGAAGCAAAATTTTTATCCAAATGGAAAGGCATTACTGAGACTTTGAGCTCAAATTGTTCATCATATTTCTTTGTATGAATCAATAAGTGAGTTACTTTCAGATTTTGTGCTGTTATAGCTTGTATCATTCTAGGTGATTTTTATTATGTCTATTTCCTAAATGTATTCTTGTTTATACAATTTAACAAGTAGAGCTAGTGAAAGTGACAAAGAAGGTGACCTGAAGCCAGTTACTTTCAGACTTTGTGCTGACATAACTATCTTCAGTGTGTGCTTATTTTTTGTTTCTATGTAAATAACCTTGGGATGACTTTGTGCCCTCATTGTTTTTCATATTTCACTCTTTGGAGTTGAGGTGGAGACTTTGTGCCTCATTTCATCTTGCCATGTTACTGCACCCTGTTACATTTACTTATCATCACCCGAAAGATTCCTTTTGTCTACTGAACAACACTTATAAAAGAAGAGGAGTGTCTTCTATCATTTCATCAGAATTTATCCTTTGATTTTTGCACATCATCTTTGAAAAAAGAGATATGGATGGTTTATCCTACCCTTGAGTGTTATTTTCTATTTATACATATATAGTATATAGCTCCTACATATCTACAGGGAACCTCCCCTTGATGAGAGGAGAGATTAGTCCCCTTTTGATGTGGTAAACCTACACGTCTGGTAGACCAATCTTCCTACTATGGTTGGTCAGACCTATTTTGTTTATCAGTATGCTGATTGACAAAATATTCACCCAACAGGTAGCTCAAACATTTTTGAGACCAAATGTCATTTTAATGTAGCAATAAGTGTCCTATTATGTGGTAAAATTAATCTTATATTAGTCTTTGGGTGCAATGTGAATTTGGTTATAACCCAATAAACCATCCATGAGAGACAAAATTTCATAGACAATAATGGAATCAATGATAACATCAATAGAAGGTAGGGAAAATTTTCTTTTGGACACATAATATTAAGATTATGAAAATCAATATAGATGTAAATGACCATGGTGACTTTTTTTTAAACCAAGAAAATGTTAGAGATCCATTCTAAATAGTCTATGGGCTTGATAAACTTCGCATTGATAAGTTTTAATGTTTCTTTATGACATAGAGTTGAAACTTCTAGTGGAAATTTTAGTTACTTTTATTGTACAGGTTTAGTGTTGGGGTAAGTGATAATATTATGCACCATGATGCTAGGCTAAATACTAGGCATGTCCTCATAGGACCAATAAAAAATCCCATGATATTTATCAAAGAATAAGTTGAATTTATCATGTTCACTTGGTGTGATTTTGCAAGTGACTATAATTGGTCGAGGTCATAAAGGGGTACCATATTAGATTCGAGTAGTTTCTTAGATAAACATAACATTTCCATCTTATAAATGATATGGTGCATTAGGTAAATATGAAATAGGATTTGATTTAGGGTCAATGCTAGTGATGAAGTTGTTGAAAGAAGATGATTTATTGTTGAAATTTTTAAGTTTATTATGTTGTCGAGGAAGTTGAGGTTCTCGTGCATGAAACAATGCAAGAATGGATTAATCACTAGGTAGAGTTGGAAGAAGACCATAATACTCAACATCTACTTCAAGATCAACTATGTGATTACCATGGTGGTCATATTCAAAATGTATCTAATGTACATCTAAAGCCTTAGCATCTAATGTAATCTTAGGAGTAGGAGAAGAAGGTTGATTAGATTTGGTTAGTTTATCATTAAATACATTGATGGGGGAATAATTGGATGCAAGGTTTGAATCTATAGATGGTATAGAATAGTAGGAATTACCAATGGGTCAAAAGGTATGATATGATCTACCACCCAAGGAGTATCAAGAAGTGGATAATTGACATGAGGTACATGAACTTTGGGAGTTAACTTAGAGGTAGTGGAAATGGTATGAAAATCATGATTGAAAGCATGTATTTGGGTTAATTTTTTTTGATAATGTTAAACATCCAAGTCCTAAGATTGAGCTTGGGCTATGATGTAGTTATCATCATAGGTTGGATAAATTGTACATGCCTGAGATTCATGAGGAGTTTCAAAAGGGGAAAGATCGAGATCACTAAATTTAAGTGGAGACATGATTAAAAAGTCTTGTAATAATTTAGTCACTCCATAATCATTGCATGTGAAATAATACTCTAGGTAAGAGGCATCCTGAGCATTACATGGAGGGTGAAAATCAATGATCTCATCAATGAGAGGGATAGAGTGATCATGAGGTAATAGATAAGGAGGAAGCCACTCTAATATATAAGAAGGTAACTTAGTAGTGTTGCATATATGTTGAAAGTCATTCAGTTTATCATCATTTGAATCAACAAGAGTTACATGTAAGTTTGAATTTATGTTTATGAATTCAGGTAAAGGAACACTGTTGGTTGTTGGTATGGTAGGAATGTGATATTGAGATTTAATATTGAGAATTTGAATACTCTAAGGGTTGGGATTGGCCTCAGGTTTATACCTTTTTCTATTATATTAGAACTTAATACATTGACTATCAGAAGAGGTGATATCCCACATCCTATGAGTCCATGATTAGCTTAAGAGTATGTTGTAAGATAGGGGAAAATCAAGGACTTTAAGCTTGGTTTGAATAGTCTTAGGTCTAATTATAAGGGGAAGCCAAATATAGCCAAGTGGATTTTGATTAGTTTTGTCAAATGCATGATAGATTAGGCATGTTTGTTTGAGATGATCCTTTTTGTATCTAAGTTGTTGGATGAGTTATAAAGATGTCACATTAATACTAGACCCTTCATCAACTAAAAAATTATGAATACGGGTGGTATTAATGGCTATTTTAATGAATAGGGGTGGATCATTAGTGTAAAAAAGGATCTCATCATTAATCATGTCTTCTTCAAGAAATTAAATGGAAGGTTTGGAAATAGGACAAATGAATTCAATGGTATGGACATTGGTAGGTTTAAGTTCAGGAAAGGGTGGTTCTTCTATAGAATATGAACTGTCAATTTATTGTAATTGTTGCATGAGGAATTTGTTATGATAAGGGGAAGTATGAACTAACTCCATAAGATGAATATTTCAAGACATAGAGTTGAGATCTTCTAAGAAATTCCAATGGGATTTAGAAGAAGAACCAACATGAGGTTTAGAAGGTAATGTGTACTTTGAAGGAATGGAAGTGGTTAGTGGTTTGGAAGGAGGAGATGGTTCCTCATTAGCTTTTAAGGTTAAATGAGTGGTTGTAGTATCTTCTTAAGAGTTACTCTTCTAAAGATGGTTTTTTAGGTTTAGTGGCAAGATCTTTGTGATCTAGTTTGTGACAATAATTGACCTTAGTTGTATTAACATATTTATAATTATTGTAATATAAGTCATAATTAGCATCAATGACACAAACATCCTTGGTAGCTTATTGAATGCTAGATGTGAAAATGATTTTTGGTTATTAGAAGAATAAAATTTGGGAGCTTGTCATTTTTGAGAAGAGGTGTGGTATTCTTGATGATGGAGTTGGATCATGGATTCATGATTGAAGGAATCACCAAGCATATATGAGAAAAAAATTTGGTAAGCCTTCTACAAGTTTTATGGGAACTATCAATGTTTGCAAGGAACCAACAAAATTGATTAGGGTAATACCATTTAGGAGGATTATTAGGATAAATAAATGATTTAGAGGGTGCTGAAAATTATTTCATTTGCTATATAGTTAATGGCATGTGAGAATATGGGGGGTTATCAACCTTAAAAACTAATGATCCCACTAATTTTTCTATTTATAGCCTCATCCATACCTAGTTATATATCTTTTGCCTATATGAATCCCTAGAACTATCCATGACTTATGTAAATGAATGAATGAATTAATGATTATTTGTGTGCATTAATATATATATATGTTGTGTTATGGATTAATGATGCTTTTTATTTGATTATATTATACTTATGTAACCTTATTTAATAGACATTTGAAGGGTAGAATAAGACTGCAAGAATTTTTCTTGGTCACAACACTTATAGAGAAGCCCAAAATAGAAGGGGCTTCTAGTTCATATCAATTGTCAAGCTACAGGCTTTCCATCTATAGGTTGTCCATAGAAACTACCAAGCTATAAGATTTTCATCTATAGATTACCCATAATAATTATAGGATTTCACGTATAGGTTGCCCATAGCAACTGTAGGCTTACACCTATAGGATCCCACAACCACTACATAGCACAAAACATTATTGTGAAAATAGGTAATTAGATTTTAAAGACACATCTAGCTATCTTAGAAACAAAGTAAATGATTGAAGAGAATCCTCCATAATAGCTGTATGGACCCCTCACAATAAGTGAAACTTGGATGTGCTACAAAAGATTGAATAAGACAAGGATAATGAAAAAGAGAAAAAGAATAAAAATAACAAAGAAATATTTATTGTCCTTTACCCAATCATGCCTAAAAATAAGTAGCTTTAAGTTACTAACCACTTTAAAGTTGATTGGGTTAGTTACAAAGTATTTGTACCTTTCCTAGTTTAATATTTTTGGTTAAAGCTAATAAATTGCCTTATGTATTTAATGACAAAAACTAGATTAGATTAAAGGGGATGAAATTGTAGAAAAGAATTGCATTCTAATTTCTAAAATATTTTAATTACTGTAGAAATATTTAATTGCTATAAATCTAAGTAATGAAAAGGCTGATTCTATAAAAAGCTTTCATAAGTCTCTCTAAGAAAGATCAGAACTTAGTTTTGAATGAGGAGGGCCCCCTCAGAAGGATTTGTATTAAAGATCCTAACCCTTATTATATTAATGTGTGTTGTGTGAGTTTATTTCATTACAAGTTTGATTATACAAAGTGTGATGCATGTGTGACTCATAAATGTGAAGAATTTATGCATTTTGTTATAATAATTTACTTATATATCTATATGGTGAAATCAATATAAGTTCATTATACTACAATCAGAAATTAAGTTAGTCTATGAATCAATAATGCATATATAATGTCAACATCTTTGAAAATCCTACATACCCTAGGTTGACAATTAATGTTAAGCAAATTTAAGAATATGGTATTAACTAGGTAATAACTCTATCTAATATTTTGGCACCATTTTTGGGGAGGTTGTCAATTATTAGTTTCTAGATTAATTTTACTGCTTTAATTTTCTACTTTCTAGAGTAACTTTCTTGCTTTCATTTCATGCTTTCTAGAGTAACTTTCCTACTTTCATTAGATAACTTTACTACTTTCTAGAGATAAAATTTCAATTCATGTTGTTTTTATTTATGCATTCCTTCATTTTTTCATTTCCTACAATTTATTTCTACTCATTTTTAAACAAACCCTAAAATATAGAAAACAAAAAAAACTAACCTTGTGCAGGAAGGGATAAGATAGCTAAAGGAATGGCTCAAAATTTATGTAGAGAGAAAGAGATTCTCAAGGGAAATTCCTTCTAAACAAGCCAAACTTTTTTAATGGGAAAGAAACAAAAAATACCTAAAATAACTAAGAATCCTATTGAAAAATATATCATAATCTGGAGGGCTCGTAAAGAAGGGAACACTACAAACTTAAGGAGGTAGCTTAGAGAAGAATTACTATTGGCTTTGAAAGAAGAAACACAAGTAGAAGAAGCATTAGTTGAGTTAGTAAGAATAAATGAATAAGAAGAACTACAAAAACCAAACACTCTTGAAAGTAACATCAAAACAACATTCTAATAGGGCTTTCTTAACAAATAAAAAAAGCTTAGGAGAGTCTTCAGACTTTACATCTGGTAAAAAGACTATAGATCAGTAGATAAATGTTTACTATCATGATAACCAAGGGATAATATAAAATTTGAAGATGTGATCTTGATTACCTTTGGTATCTATATCACAATAAAGTCCATCATGAATGGAGAAGGAGAATTTGTAGATGACAACAGGGCTCCAAACATAGTTACTTTTGAATTTCCTATTCTAGATGTAATGGGTGTAACACAAATGAAAAATATCTCTCCCTCAATCTTGCCCAATTTTAGAGGTATATTATCAAAATATCCATACACATTTTTTTTTGAATTTGATATCCTTTATAGAAGCTATGACTATAGGCAGGATACATAGAAATTGAAACTTTTTCTTGCCACCCTCAAAGACTCAACACTTCATTAGCTCATGGGATTGGGTAGTAATTAAGTATACACTTGGGAAGACATGAAAAATAAGTTTCTAGATAAGTATTAAGAGTATGGGAGAGGAAAAAATTATAGAATCAATGACATCTTTAGGATGACTCAAGAAGAGGATGAATATTTGGAAGACTACATTGAATGATTCATGTTAAGTGTATAAAAATTTAAGCAAACTGCACTAGAAGAAGAGCCTCTAAAACTCATCTTCCTAAAAGGAGTAAGAGAAGATTGTTTGGAAGCATTGAACCTAATGATTTGGGGAGATATTTCATAAATGATATTTTTAGACATCAAAGCGCTGAGCAAAAATTATTCCAAATTTGTCATAAACAAAGTTTGGGGCAACAAGCTTCCACTAGCAGCTGCAAGTGGCCTATCAAAATCTGAAGTTAGTAACCTATAACAAGATATAAAAAATGATATCATTATTCACTTAGCCACCTAGCTAGATATCCTACACACAAGGAAAAAATAAACAACCTTGGATTAAGCTTTGACCATCTATTATCTGAATTATAAGAAGAAGAAAACAAACTATATGTGTCATGAGGTTTGGGATAAAGTAGCTAACATCATAGTAGAAAAACCATAAACAATAGAGATACATGTTGTAGGAGGAGATGGGAACCAAATTTTATATCGTGTGCAAATAAAGGCATGGGTTTAATGACCATATTATCCAGGTATGGGATAAAATCCACCTTTTATAAATTATACCTTTTTTAATTCATAATTTACAAATACTAGTCCTAATTAGACTAGTCCATAGATGAATGTCCCACCTCTTAATCCCAATTAGTTTCCACCTCAGATAAGCCACCCCTCTACCTCTTGGTAGCCTCCACAAAATGTATCCCCACTTTGGATACAAGCTTGGTAGCCACCCCAAGGCCAACCCCTCACAAACTAGTGGTAGTAGTTGTAGAGACCTAATCAACCCTAGGGAAACTATCAAGGAGGATTCCCTCCATATCAGCAATAACAACCTCCTAATTTTATGCCCAATATATAATCTACACCCAAGCCTAATCAACTCCCTACCCAATCTATACAAAATCCTATAAATAAGTTGGTGCAACTGACATTTAGTACTGAACCTATTCAGTACCCATCATATATGGTGAACATCAATAAAGTTCACCAGTGTTCAAGAAAAGTTATACCACCCCCAACCCCACCCATAATAAATGAGTTAGCTCAAGAAACTCTAGATCATGCTAACCCACCTTCACTACTACAAGAACTTTTTGAACTTGTAAATAAAGTCATTGATGAAGTATCCCCACCATTTATAGAATGTATTAGCCTTTAGTACCACAAAACTGAGCTTGAATTTGACTTCATAGAGTAGCTCAAGAATATTTGTGCTAAAATTCCTCTCTTCTAGGCCATCAAGGATGTGCCCATATATTCCAAAGATATAAGAGACCTATGTCTACATAAACCTAAAAAGAATAAGAAGGATCCCAATACAATGCATGTGATTGGCTAGCTAGTAGACATTATGTTGGAAAATACCCTACCAAAGAAATATTTAGATCTAGGATGCTCAGTAATAATAGTCCAGATCTATGACCAATAGTTATCCAACATATTGATAGACCTAGGGGCTATAATAAATGTAATGACAATTGAAACCATGAAAAATTATAGCTAAATAATATTCATCCCACATCTACAATGCTACAAATGGCCAACAGGTCTACATTCAGACCATAGGGAATCATTGAGGATCTTGTCATTACTGTAGATTCTAGGGAGCATCCTACATATTTCATTATGTTACAAACAAAGTCTAATTTGGGTGGATACCCTCTCATCTTAGGATGACCTTGGATTACCAGAATAGATGCCTTTATCAACTAAAAATTAGGTAACATATTGATATCCAATGAAAACCACACTAAGAAGTTAGTCTTCTATCCTCCAGAATAGCCATCCTTGGAACCAGAGCATTCATTATGGGCTAAATAAGATGATAAAGGCCAGCCTTCCTTGATTCTTGTATTCACCATAGACCATGTATGAACCTTGGTTGATCAAGAGGAAGATATAATTCTATCAAATGTTCTCTAGAATAATTACCAGACTAATCTTGAAGATCCCAACAACCTACAATGCATAAAGTGAATATTTACCAACCTTTAGGAATAAGATAAATCTATAGCATCTATACATGAAACATTTCATCAGTTACTACCTCATAGCTATAGCCAAACCAAATCCATTAGCAATTTATAAATGATGAAATTACTCACAAAGCAAATTGAAATTTCTCTAGGAAAAACATTGTTAATTAATAGCAAGTTGGAGTCAAATGAGGAAAAACACCTAGTCATCATGTTGCATGCAAAGCAACACACTTTTGCATGTTAGCAATTTATAAATGATGAAATTGCTCACAAAGCAAATTGAAATTTCTCTAGGAAAAACATTGTTAATTAATAGCAAGTTGGAGTCAAATGAGGAAAAACACCTAGTCGTCATGTTACATGAAAAGCAACACACTTTTGCATGGGATTATGAGGATATGAAAGGAATTGTCCTATAAATATACACACATCAAATCTATATAAGGAACAATACCAACTAATTAGATAACCACAATTTAGGATGAATCTATCTCTTAGAGAAATAGTCAAAGTGGAATTGTAAAAACTCTTAATTGCTAAATTTATATATCCCATCTCAAATAGTGAATTGATTTCACCATTGGAATTATAATTAATAAAAATGGAGAGTGGTGGTTTGCATAGATTATAGGGAAATTAATACAACAACCAAAAAGGATCATTTTCCTCTACCATTCATTGATTAGGGATTGGACATACTAGCAGGAAAAAATATTTTGCCTTTTTGGATGGCTTTAGTGGTTGAAATTAGATTAGAATTGCTCCTGAGGACCAGGAGAAGACCACCTTCACTTGTCCTTGGGGTAATTATGCTTACATTGTATTACTTTTTGGCCAATGAATGTGTAAAAATCTACACAGACAACTTCACTGTCTATGGAGAAACATTTTATGAGTTCCTATAGAACCTAAATAAAGTACTACAATGTTGTCAAGAGAACCCTTTTTACTTAATCCAAAATAAATGATACATGCTAATGACATAAGGCATTATCCAAGGCCACCATGTATTTACTAAAGGAATCAATATTGACCCTAAAAAAATTAGTATAATAAAAAATCTTCTTGTACCTAAAAAAAATAAGGATGTCAGGAGTTTTCTAGGACATGTTGGTTAATACAAAAGATTTATCAATAATTTCAACAAAATAGTAGCACCATTGTTTACTCTCTTGACTAAAGATGTTGAATTCATATGAACTCCTACCTATGATGAAATATTTAAATAATTAAAAGAATTATTGACCACCACCCTAGTTTTGCATGGTCGTGTTTGGAAGATTCCCTCCCATATTCACATAGATGCTTTAGATACTACCTTGGGAGCTGCACTAGGCCAAAAACAAGAAGCACTCAACTATGCCATATATTTCGTAAGTAATAACCTATATGCATCAGAACTAAATTACATGATCACTAAATAATAATTCTTGGTATTAGTCTATGTTATCAATAAGTTCCATCACTACATAATAGGGTACCAAGTATTTATTCATATAGACCATGTAACTATTAAGTATCTTATGACAAAACCAACTATCTCAGGTAGAGTGATAAGATGGTTGCTCTTATTATAAGAATTTGATCTAACTATTATAGATAAGCCTGGTAAGGATAATGTCATGGATAACTTCCTATCATGATTATAATCCCCTCAAGAGGATACCATTGTGGATGAATCATTTTCAGATGAGCACCTAATCTCCCTCACCCTTACCACACCTTGGTATGATGATATTGTTAACTATCTTCTAACAGGGTTACTTCCACAACACTTCCTCTCTAAATAAATAAGAGCTTTGATTTAGAAAAGTCATAGGTATTCTTGGCTATCTAGATTTATTTTCTATATTGGGCCTAACTCCATCATCAAAATATGTCTTAGAGAAGATGAAGTTCTAGACATCCTCAAAGCTTTTCATGATGAACCTTATGGAGGGCACTTTGCAGCCAAGCATATAATAGTAAAAATATTGAATATAGGGCATCATTAGCCCTCACTCCATAAAGATGCAATAAGGTATACAACTCATTGTGACTGATGTCAATGTATGGGGAGACCCATACATTCATATGAAATGCCTTTGCAGTTTCAAATGGTGCTTGAACCATTTGAAAAATGGAGCCTAGATTTTGTAGGACCTTTTGATCCAAAATAAAACAACAAAGAGTATATCCTTGTATGTACTGATTATGTCACTAAATGGGTGGAAGTAAAGGCTCTTACACATGTTAGGGATGAAAAGGTGGAAACTTTCCTTTATGAATAAATATTCACAAGATATGGTGTCCCATGAGAGATAGTCACTGATCAAGGACCATAATTTACTGTTGGTTTAATTTTTGCTTTAGTCCAACAATATGAGATTAAGCATAAGAAATCAAATCCATATCATCCATAATCTAATGGATAGGCATAAGTCACAATAGGGAATTAGAAAATATTTTGACCAAGACTATTGGTATGTCCCATAAGGATTTAGAGGTTAGACTTCCTAAAGCTATTTGGGTGTATAGAATCATGTGGAATATCACTACATGATTCACCCCATATGATTTGGTCTATGGGAATAAACCCATGTTGTAAATTGAATTTGAGCACAAGACCTTATGGAAAACTCTAGAACTTGGGATGGATATATCTAAAACACAAAAGAGAGGTTTTTGTAACTTTATGCCTTAGATAAATATAGATAGTAGGCACTATAGAACACAAAACTTATACAATAGTAGTGGATTGGATGGCATGATAGGTATATTAAGACCAAGTAATTTAATGTAGGAGATTGGGACCTTATTTTTGATTTAAAATACAAGGATCATAAGGGCAAACTCTAGACCAGTTGGCTTGGTCTATTTGAGATTGAGCATGTTCATGATAATGGAGTAGTACAACTTTAGACCATTGATTTGGTAATATTCTATCTATCAATCAATGTCCATAGGCTAAAATTGTACAAAAATCCACTCACTTAGGAAGAATTTACCAAGCAGGTATGTAAGCAATTACAAAATGGATTCAATGATGTGTTAGATCATCATCATGTCTAACTAGCTATAGGGAGAACCAGCCAATAAGAAAATGAAGGAGAGGGGGATATTCTATCCCTCCTCTAGAATGAAGACTGAGATCTTCACATAGTCCTTGACCAGTTAAACTCATAGATGATATGGAAAGGACCCACAATAAACATTCTATAGTAGGCAATAGTTAAAATTAAAAAATAAAATCAATAATGAAAACCCTTTTGGGTATTGTTGGTAGTATTTAGGGAGAAAACTAGTTTGATGGCTACCCAAATCTATAAAAAAGGGCCTAAATAAAAAACTAACTTACTAGCTATTTAGGGGTAAAAACCAAAAATAGATAATATAAAATCATTTTGTGCAAAACTACTGATATTCTAATAACACATCTTTCCTTCCAGTTGCTTCTAACCTCAATCTTCAATAGCTACAGGTTCAACTTGTAGTTGTTATGGGCAAGAAACAACTATAGAAAAAGGGGGTTTTAAGTACCCTTGGAACTCTCAAGGGCATCTTCATAACTACTATAGGCACCCTCACCATTTCTACTAGTATCTTTATCAATGAAATAATTCCTCCAGTTACTATAGTCTATTCTAAAGTTGTTACAGACACCTTCATCACCATTGGAAACAAATTTATAGTGGTTATGTGCTCAATGGGAGCTGTCATCATGCAACATGGCCATCCTATTGCATATCACAGTGAAACTTTCGCTGATACAGTCAAGAAATATCCAACATATGATAAGGAACCCTATGCCATTGTGTAAGCCTACAAATAATGGAAACACTACATCTTGGGGAAAGAAATGGTCATCCACACTGACCACAGACCATTGGAATTAATCCAGATGCAAACCAAAATATGAAATGAGAGGCACCAAAAGTGGGCCACATATCTTCAAAAATTATACTTGATAATCAAAAAAAAAGGGGAGCTCAAATACAGCTATGGATTGTCTAAGCCGCCCACCAATTACTGCACTCACAATAGTTCTTGACCTATGCGAACATGAGACTACCACTTGGGGTGCTCTATATGAAGCAAATCCTACCTTTGTTGATACATATCAAGCACTTCAAAAAGGTAAACAAGTTTTTGATTTCTATTTGCAAGATAATGTCCTCTATCATATGGGGTAAATCTGTGTTCCAATTGCAGAGCAACAAAAGATGATATGGGAAGCACACTTTAGTAGGAAATTTGGACACTTTGGTATTGAAAAGACATTAGCAATTCTTCAAAAACACTTCTACTAGCCCCATATGTGAAAGGATGTGGAAAGATATCTCAAATCTTGCACCCCATGTGCGATAGCCAAGCAAACAAATAAGAAGCAAGGATTGCACACCATTTTGTTGTGGGTGACAAGGTTTGGTTGCAGCTTTAGAAGGAATGACTTGTAGGCCAACATAGAAAGATTCAACCTCTATGATATGGTCCCTACACCATCACTAGAAGAGTTGGAGAAGATGATTTTGAGTTGAACCTACCAACCTACCTTGGTCTACATCCAATATTCAATGTGGAGCTCTTCAAACCATAGCAGCCACCTCTATTAAACACTTCAGTTGTTATAGAACAACTAGACATTTATGAGCTTGATCCATAGATTTTTTCTCTAGTGGAAGAGGATTAGATTGTGGATACATAGATGAAGACAAGAGGACACTCTATTCTTCTTTATCAAGTGGTCAAAAGGGGTCAGCTTAGCCATCAAGGTGAGTGGCTCATAGAGAATCAAATCAAGAAACAACTACCACACTTGGTGGGGAACATTGATGTAATGGGGACCATTACTTTTCAAGGAGGGAGGAATGATCTAGGCAATAAATTAGGTGACAATTTGGGTGACAGTTCCACCCTAATTGATGATGGAACTTCTGGGAGCCATAACTTTTGCACCGTAGCTCCAATTGACTCGCCATTTGAACTGTTGGAAAGATAAGTATGAGGAGAACATTGTGAGATGTAATTGAGCTTTGATCAATGAATTTTGACCCCTAAAAATCCAATGTAAGTGCCCTAAATTTCAATTTTAGTAGTTCAGTATAAAAATAGTAAGTTTTTAAAAATAGTAATTCCTCAAATTTTGTATTGTTTTAAATCTTAGAAGTCAAACCAATTCATCTCCCTTGAGATTGGTGACCTTCCACATCCTCCCCATGCTTTCAAAATGTGTATAAATGAAGAGGTAACCCAAAATGTGAAGATAAACATCTCTTCCTAGAGATAAACATATATTTGTATTGCGATCTTGAGTAATACTACATCTCTTCTTAGAAAATTCATTATTACTGTGTTATTTCTATGCTATTTAAATATTTATCAACTAGAAATTCTAAGTTTTGGATCAGATTTGGTCTATGAGAATAAACCCATGTTGTAAATTGAATTTGAGCATAAGACCTTATGGAAAACTCTAGAACTTGGGATGGATATATCTAAAACACAAAAAGAGAGGCTTGTGTAACTTTATGCCTTAGATAAATATAGATAGCATGCACTATAGAACACAAAACTTATAAAATAGTAGTGGATTGGATGGCATGATATGTAGATTAAGACTAAGTAATTTAATGTAGGAGATTGGGCCCTTCTTTTTGATTCAAAACACAAGGATTATAAGGGCAAACTCTAGACTAGTTGGCTTGGTCTATTTGAGATTGAGCATGTTCATGATAATGGAGTAGTACAACTTTGGACCATTGATTTGGTAAGATTCTATCTATCAGTCAATGTCCATAGGCTAAAATTATACAAAAAGCCACTCACTTAGGAAGAATTTACCAAGTAGGCATGTAAGCAATTACAAAATGGATTCAATGATGTGTTAGATCATCATGATGTATCACTAGCTATAGGGAGAACCAACCAACACACAAATGAAGAAGGAGAGGGGGATATTATATCCCTCCTCTGGCATGAAGACTAATATCTTCACATAGTCCTTGACCAGTTAAACTCATAGATGATATGGAAAGGACCCACAATAAAAATTCTATAGTAGGAAATAGTTAAAATGAAAAAATAAAATCAATAATGAAAACCCTTTTGGGTATTATTGGTAGTTTTTAGGGAGAAAACTAGTTTGATGGCTACCCAAAACTATAAAAAAGGGCCTAAATAAAAAACTAGCTTACTAGCTATTTAGGGGTAAAAACCAAAAATAGATAATATAAAATTATTTTGTGTAAAACTACTGATATTCTAATAACACATCTTTCCTTCCAGTTACTTCTAACCTCAATCTTCAATACCTATAGGTTCAACTTGTAGTTGTTATGGGCAAGAAACAACTCTAGAAAAAGGGGGTTTTAAGTACCCCTAGAGCTCTCAAGGGCATCTTCATAACTGCTATAAGCACCCTCGCCATTTCTACCAGTATCTTTATCAATGAAAGAATTCCTCCAGTTACTATAGTCTATTCTAAAGTTACTACAGGCACCTTCATCACCATTGGACACAAATTTATAGTGGTTACATGCCCAACCTATAGTTGTTGTAGGTACATCCTAACCTCTATATACACCTCTCTAGTAGCTACCAGTTAATTCCTCATAACATATGAGCTATGGCTTTGGATTTGGGCTATTGTGAAATTCATGGAAGACACTAGATAATCTAGAGGAGTGAAGGAAGATTATAGTAGAAACTTCAAGCATTGTTAAGGAATGAGCATACCCCTAAATAAAAAATTAAGTGCTATAATAAAGGCATATACTTCTAATATTCATTTAGAAGTGTTGTAGACCATAATTTATGGCTATAGGGACATAAAAGAGCCATTTTTAACTTTTGGTCACTTCATGGAAAATAATTTCACTACGTAAATAAGAGAGATCTGGGATCTTTTCTTGAGCATAGGTCTTAAGTTTGATAAACCAATTGATTTCCAAATTAAAAGTTTACTAAACAAAGATTCCATTAGCAAACATCATCATTCATAAGGAGTAATATAAAAGAGAAATAAGCCATCAACATGCCCATATAGAGGAGATAAAGAGCAATAAATGCTATCACCCACCCTCCTCCATGTTCATAAAATATATAAATTGGATAACAAGAAAAGATATATAGCAACCACCTTGTGGAAGGATGGAAATAGTCTTTCATACCACTACAAGACCCCTGCTCCAATATTTTATAGGTCATCATAATTGCATGCAAGTTGTTGAGGGCATAATTAAAGGATATGATACTATGATCACATAATTACCCAAGGGTAATAGTACTATAAAATGAGGGTAATAATTGCATGAGGAAAAAATAAGTGAAGCTTCCATTCTAGAAAACACTCACATTCAGATTTTCTATGCCACAACCCTAGGAATAAATGGTTATAAAGGTATAGTGCATCTGTCAGTCATAGAAAAACATTTTATTTTTTATATAGCATGTATTATATTAAAAAGAATATCTAATCATTAAAACTTCATTCATCAAGTCTTATCATGAGCTATGCCACATCACCCCTTATACCCTCATAATGACCCCATCATATCTCTTTCCATCCTACACATACCACGTCACTAGAGGACAAGTCACACTTCATATGGGGGAAGAATGCTATAGGTAATCAATCACAAGCACTTCAAGATAATCCATGTGTGTGGATTAAAATCCCATGATTATGCCATAACTACATCAACATTCGATAGGGGAATAATCAATTTTATTATTTCTCACTTTGAGATCAAAGCTCATTCAGACAAAGACCTAAGCAAGACATTACTGTAACTTACAACTAGAACCATCATGAGTGAAGAAACCTATTTTGCTATAGGCAGAAATTTGAATGTAAAATTGGGTGTTTTGAAGATATATCTATTGGAAAAATTTGATAGGAAGACAAATTAGCTAGAATGGGAGGTTTAATATTGAGAAAGGAACCCTCAAACCACAGGTAGTTATAAGGAGACCTAGGCAACTGGGCCATCTTTAATAGGGTTGGATAGGCTACCTATTTTGAGAAACTACAACATTTTTTAGAACTTCTCACTAAAGAATTTTTAAGGAATTTTATAGGAGAATAGGTGATAATATTTAGCATCACATTTCCAATTACAAAATAACTGGTAAGCCAAGTTACTAGGTTGTCAAGAATAGGGGAAAACTAGGAAGAGAAGCTAGATAATAGTTTTATCAAGATAATGAAGGCTAGTGTTAAATAAAGGAGGTGTAGAGAGATTAAGTCTACCCCCAACCTAGAGATAAGTGGCCTCATATATCATTAAACATCTAACATGTGAAGGAAGGTACTCTTTGATCTATACTCTCTAATTCAAATTTTTGAATCATTTAAGGCATGGTAGGACTATTAATGTCCCAAACCACTTGTGGAATATCCCAAATAAAATGTCTAAAGAATACCAAAGGGGGGTAGAGAACGCCTTATCTCATCATTGTCTGATTTGGTTGTTAGTTAAATAAGGAATAAGAAATATTAGACCTAACCTTACTTAGGAATAATTTTTAACCCTAAGGACTGGTGAACCTCAGCATGAGGAGGAAAAAAATGAGGGGGAATCTCCTAAGGGATAGGTCCAAAAAACAACACAAGAGGATACTATGGGTACTAGTAAAACTATTCAACTTATAGCCACTAAAGTTTCACCAATAGTTTCTATAGGCAAGAGAAAATGAATAAAATTAGTGCTACCTCCTAAAGACACAAAGGAGGAAAGTTGACCAAAACAAACTAGGTAGAATATTCGTTATCCTACTATTCCAATTATTTCATCACAAAAAATAAATTCTTCCACCATGGCTCCTTCAAAAGGAAAATAAGTTCTTCCATCACCAGCTGCACAGGAAGAGTAAGTTTCATTAGCTCCCCTTTCTAAAAAAAAAATACTAAAAGGAAGAAGCCATCTAAATCAAAGGGAAAGATACCTCCTCCTAGTAGGTCTCATAGAATTAAAATACAAAATACAACCCTAAAATCCTCACCTATAAACATTTGTGAGGATGAAGGGAAGAAAGAGCCCAAAATTTGTAAGACCTTTGATGGTTTTGAGATAACAGAGTGGTCTACTAAAGAAGAGTCTATAAAAGAAGAGGAAATGCAATCACCTGAGTAACCCAAATTTATAAAGGAATACATGGATCTACTCAAAAAATAGGTTATATAAAATAAGAACTAATAATGTCATATCAACCTATAAAAGAAGAAGAAGTGCATGAATAAAGAACCATGGAAGAAGCAACAAAGTAAGACACACTTCCTCATGACCAAGAGTTCCAAACTTTGGAGCAAGCCATGGAAGAGATACATAGGTTGAGGAAAAAAAATATAGAGTTAAAAGGCAAAAGAGGCATGGAAATACTATTGGGGGTAATAGACTTTTTAGAACCATCTATGGAAGAAGAATCAAGTAAGGAAAGGATATTGGAGGAGCCTACAACAACTTCCTTAGAAGTACTTACAACAGCTTCATACACTTCACCTATAGATGGCATTAGTATATCCCCAGAGGAACTTAAAGTAGATAATGATATGGATTTTTTACCCTTCCATAATAGGTTTTTTCCTATAGAGACTACTATAAAAGTACCTACATCAAAAGAAGTGATTGATGTAGACCTCTCAGCTGCTAGGCCAATAGAAACTGATGACATTTTAAATTTTCTTCAGGAAAATATTAGTAATGATGAAAATTATCATAAAAATTTGATACAAAGGTTTATATTATATGTTGAAGCAAGGGAGTAACAATAATATTTAAAAGAAATCCTAGAAAAGGTTGAGACTAAGACCACTTATTCGAAAGACAAGATCACTAACATGCATACGACCACTAAGATGTTAATGGAATGCAAATCACGCTCTAGGGTATATGCTGTATACTTAAATAAAAGGTGGCTCATTTTTAAATATGATAAAATATATAGTGATCATTCCTATATAGTATGTGATCCTAATTATTTCTTTGAGGTCTATAGGCATGCTGACCCTGATTTTCAGGCACAATTGAGTTTTACATGCATCAATATGTTGTGCCACATTATACAAAGTAGAATCCCAATATATACCTAGGGGATGTCCAATTAAATGCCTTTGCCTCATATGTCCTCAATGAAATAAGAAAAAAAATAGGTTGAGGACTATCAAGAGAAAGAAAAAGAGGCTACCCTAATGATTAGGGGTGAATCTACTGATATAGAAGCTATAATAGATGAATGGATTTCCTTTATTAATGCAAATACTCCATAAGCATGGGTCAAAAAGAAACAATTAGAGGCCTAAAACCACTACTTGAGCCTTACGAAGGGAGATGGAAAACAAATTTTTATTTCCCATTTGCATAGATGGGTAGAGCTTTTAGATACCCTGACAAGAAAAGAGCCTTCTTCCCCTTAGAACCTTAGAGAGACAATACAAAGAGTATATATGTACATTAAGCTTGTTAGGAAAAGAAGGATAAGTTGGTTGAGATTTATGTTTCATCCACCCATGTTTTAGTCCCTAATTCCTGATTGGGAGGGGAATGTGCCAGCTATCAAAGAAGTAAAAAAGAAAAGGTAGAAAAGCATAGATGATGCTAAAGGTTTTTATATCTTTGAAGGGATGGGCTGTACTGAGTCCTTAGATTCCAAGAAATATTGTGGAATCAAAATGTAGAGAAAACTTACTCAAGGACAAGCAATATATTAAGTAGGGGGTGTGATGAGCCCACTATTTTTTTATTTATAGCCTCATCCATACCTAGTTATAAATCTTTTGCCTATATGAATCCCTAGAACTATCCATGACTTATGTAAATGAATTAATGAATTAATGATTATATGTGTGCATTAATATATACATATTATGTTATGGATTAATGATGCTTTTTATTTGATTAGATTATACTTTTGTAAACTTATTTAACATACATTTTAAGGGTAAAATAAGACTGTAGGAATCTTGCTTGGTCACAACACTTAGAAGCCCACATAAAAGGGGCTTCTAACTTATAGTAACTGCCAAGCTATGGGATTTCTACCTATAGGTTACCTGTTAGCAACTACCAAGTTACAGGATTTTGACCTATAGGTTGATCATAGAAATTATTGAATTTCACCTATAGGTTACCCATAACAACTATAGGCTTACACCTATAAGAGCCCATAACCTCTACACAGAACAAACCATTGTTATGATAATTAGTAATTAGCTTTTAAGGAAACATCTAGCTATCTTAGAAATAAAGTAAATGATTGAAAAGGATCTTATATAATAGTTTTATGGACCCTTCACATGAAGTGAAACTTGGATGTGCTACCAAAGAATGAATAAGACAAGGACAATGGAAATGAGAGAAAGAAGCAAAATAACAAAGAAACATATATTATCTTTTACCCAGTCAAGCCTAAAAACAAGTAACTTTAAGTTACTAACCACCTGAAGGTTGATTGGGTTAGTTTCAAATTATTTGTACCTTTCCCACTTTAGTATTTTTGGTTAAAGCTAATAAACTACCTTATGTATTTAATGGCATAACCTAGATTAGATTAAAGGGGATGAATTTGTAGAAATTAATTGCATTCTTATTTCTGAAATATTGTAATCTACTAGAAAAATCTCTAATTACTACAGATCTGAGTAATGAAAAGGCTAATTCTATAAGAAGATTTTGTAAGTCTCTCAAAGAAGGATTGGAACTTAGTTATGAATGAGGAGGGCCCCTTCAAAAGGAGGCGCAGTGACGATCCTGACCCTTCTTAGATTAAAGTGTGTTGTGTGAGTTGATTTCATTACTAGTTTGATTATATAAAGTGTGATGCATGTGTGACTCATAAGTGTGAATAATTTCTACATTATATTGTAATAATTTTCTTGTATATCTATATCATGAAATCAATATAAATTCATTTTACTAAAACCAAAAATTAAGTTAGCCTATGAATCTATAATGAATATATAGTGTCAACATCCTTGAAAATCCTATGTACCCTGGGTTGATAATTAATGTTAATCAAATTTAATAATCTGGTATTAACTAGCTAATAAGTCTATCCAATAGCAACTCTTAGTTTACTTTGAAGAGTGTTGCTAGTGATTGCATTGGTAGAAGTTTGAAAATATCCCTTAAAGAATTTGGTATTAGGTTTAAATTACTTCATTAATAATTATTGATGCCTTGCTTGGTCAATAGCTTTGTTAAGCATTTGTGGGGCAAAATTTCAAAACTTATATTGAAGAGAAGGATTTAAAGTAGTTATACAAAGTTTAAATATGTTATCATTAGTCATGTTATGGTCAGCCTTGTGAGCTAAATATTTCCATCGTTTGATAAAATTATGAGCTGATTTGGTGGGAGATTTCTTAGCATTGATGAAATATCTAAGGCAAATTTTAGGAAGGTCATTATGTTGAAATTATTAAATTGAAGGATTGAATAAATCCTCTAGTTTCTAAATGAAATGTTGGGTAAGTTGGTTGTACCATTCCAATACATCACCATTGAAGGTTTTAACTAGAAGTTTAGTTGTGTCAAAAATATTGGTTTGGATCCACTCTTTATAAAGATTGACAAATGCCTTGAGAAAATATGTTGGGTCTTTAGTCCCATCATACTTGAGAGTTGGAATATATTACTAATGTCAATGGAAATGACAATCAGATCTAAAGGCTCATTTTAAATTTTTTAAAGAAACTTGTTATTCATGATAGGTTGGGGAATAACATTCCCCGAGGCATTTCTAAGAGGTGGAGGAATAAAATTTTGATTATTTTGAGGGATTAGATTTGGAGGTTGATAAGCCATATTAAATAAATGATTATGTAATTACATCATTTAGGAAGTGTTATATGTTTGTATTATGTTCATTTGTTACACTAG
Source organism: Torreya grandis (assembly GCA_037957365.1). Lineage (NCBI taxonomy): Eukaryota > Viridiplantae > Streptophyta > Pinopsida > Cupressales > Taxaceae > Torreya > Torreya grandis. The sequence goes on from JARHVA010002798.1 coordinate 759,895, forward strand.
TTGTGAAAGAATTTGGGTTGTATCAGTTGGTGGGTTGGCATTTTTAGGAGAAATTCTCAAATTAGTATTAGGGGGAGGGTTATTAAGAGGTGGATTACTAGTGGGGTTGTTGGATAGACTTGTGTCAATCACTCCCATATTGTGTTGAGATGTTTAAAGATGGGAATTATCTTAATAGGTATAAAAAGGATCACATCTACCTACTTCATCTTGAGGTATGATTTGAACCATGTTACAATCCAGAGGTGAAGAGGTGGAAGAAGTGATCTAAGAGTGAGTGTTCTCTTGGAGGTAAATAAAGGGGGCAAGGATTACCCCATATAGTGTCTAATGGATTCAAGTTATATAAGAAGATTTTGATAGGGGATTTCATGATGTTTGATTAAAGGAAAATGATGTTAAGCAAGAAGAAAGAGAGATCAAGGATAAAAAAACTAAATTGTCTAGATAAAGAACTAAGTCATCCAAATAGAAGAGCAATGTCAATCCATAGGTAAAGAGTTGACACAGTCGATAGAGGACTATGGAGACATAGGATGAGAAGAGTAAAGAGTTAATTGAGTCAAAATTATATTATTGGATAGAGACTAAGAAGAGTAAAGAGTTGATAGGGTTGACTATGTATTATTAGATAGAGGCTAGAATGAAAGATAAGAGACACAATCATGTTGGTTGACTATGCACTATAGGTAGGAGATGGAATAATCTATAATATACTATATCAATTAGAAGGATAGTATTATAAAACAAGGGAATAATTTTTCAATATAATTGAAGTGATAATGAAATCAAGAACATAAATAATTGGATCAATGTGAGTGATTTAATTAGGGTACATAACACAAAACCTTGTACCAATGCAAGTTTTTGTAATACAATATGCAATGATCAGAGAGAAATCAATCAAATGGAAAGTAAATGCTAAGTGGTCATCCTAAGTGTTATTAGATTATTAGAAAAGTGTTGATTTTAAATATGATAAGAGAGTGGGCTGAAATAGTGAACCAAAAAGGTAATATATAGATAGTTTTAGGATGTTTAGACTAAAAAGGATCTATGTTGATAATGGTATTGGATTGTTTTTTGGGCCTACCCCATAACTTCATAATCCTATAGTGATAAAAGTGTTGTGTACTTTAATAATATATACCATTAACCATGTATTTATACTTGGACAAAAAACCAAGTTGACTTTCCTATTGGTGATGAATGTATGTAATTAGAAATGCATCATGTCTATAAATCAATCCTAGATTAGATGAGATAGATCACACCTACACTTCTGATTGGGGAGCATATAATTGTTAAGAGGTAGCATGAACAATGTGAGTATTTGCTAGACCCAATTAGGGGATCACTTATCACAACACACCATGTAAGGTAGGGTTCCAAAGCCTACAGTCTAACACAATCACACAAAAACCTTAAAAGATTCTTATGATTTAATATTTCACTAATCTAATAACAAGAAAAGTAAATCTAATCTAGTGCACACCAAATATTATGACACAAAGTGGGGGTTAAAAACAAAATAAATAAAAAACTAAAATTAACATGTATAGAAGACATATACTCACAATATTTATATGGAATCCTAATACATGGAGGAAAAAAATACAAATGAACTATCTATCTACTCTTAAAAATGAGGAATAAATTTAGGAATACTTGACTTTAAAGATGAACCCACCAAGCCTCAATCCCCCCTTGGCCAAGGTGATTCACAAGAGATTGTCATGGTATGTTTGAATAACTAAGATAAATTAGCTCTACGAGACAACCTATCCAAGAATCTAAAAGAATTATCCAAAAGATGAGATTAGATCTCCAAATAAAGTATTTAACCCTAAATCTTTATTCCCCAAGAAGAATGATCAATAGGTAGATGTTCATTCACACTTCTTTGCTTGATTCTTCACTCTTATAAATGGTGGTAAATGAAATTGTATTTATAGTAGTATCTTAACCTAAAATAATTTAGGAATGTCAGTTGTGCTAGGTTGATCTAGTTGACTTAGTACTTTTATGGGTCTAACTCACTAGGTTTGTGCTAGGTCGGTCGAGAGGCCAAAAACTAAAAGAGAGAAAATTCCCTAAACTATGCTAGGTCAACTTGGTTGACCTAACACAACTGATGGGTCAAAAGGGTATTAAGGTAAGAAATGAAGGAGAAAACATAACAAGTGATAGGAATAGGTATAACTAAGAATAATAAGCTTGGGTTTAATGGTTTTAGGAGGATAGAGTGTAGATGGAAAGTGGCAAGAAGGAACAACAATCTTATGAAGCATTGATGGTCTACCCACCCTTTTCTCGATATACCCCTTAAATAATGCACTTAGAGAGATTGAGACTCAATAAAATACTACAATATATGAAGTTTCAGTAATCAATAAAATATTATGTGTATACATATTCCCTAGCTAAAGCTCATCATGAGTCACATAAGTGTAACATGGGATGGTGATTCGAAAGAAAACATGATAACACACAACACTAATGCTAAGTATGGTGAAATAAGTAGAAAATAAGATAAGTGAAAGAAATATATTAAAAAACACATACCTTTAACTTACTGTAGTGCCAGAGGTAAAGAAGTAGACTGCAAGAAATGTGATAGTGTCTAATGTAGACTACACTATGCGAGCTTGTAGAAGTTAGTGCAAAACATAGACAAAAATTGAAATTTTTGGAATATTGAAATATGATAGTGGAAAATAATCTCTATGCCATCATGATTATAATGTATTTTATGGTTTGAAAAATGGATGAGCAAAAACAAGGATAGAGGCAAAACAAGGAATCTGCCTAAAAATAAATGAAAGAATTGAGTTGCTAAAAAGTGTTTTTAAATAAGGAAAAAGAGAATTCATTTGGAATTTTGAATTTTGAAAGAGAAGAAAGAAATATATAAGATAAAATAAGGCTAGGATGGTGAGGGAACAACATGCTAGATAAGGAGGACACCCAGAGGTGGCAGTAGGTGCACTATAGGTATGCAACTACAAGTCTCAAACTAGTTTTTGAAATTTATATTAAATTAAGTGATTTTTTGATAAAATTTGATTTTAAGCATTTATATATGTCAAAATTGAGAAATCTTAGATTATAAGGGTAACAAATAGGAAGATGAGAAATGGGATGGAAGGATTTAGGAAGAAACTGAGTGAAATACACATTTTGTGAAAAATGTACTGGGTTAACACACATAATGTACTAGGTTGATCAGGTTGACCTAGTAGGATAAAACAAGGAAAAAACCATATGGTCGACCTAGTAGATATGGGTCAACCTAGTGTAATCTGTAAGCTGAAAAGGTAGAATAGAGTAGGTAACTAGTCTGTAAGGGCTAGAATGAAAACTCAATACCAGGAAGGGGAAGATAAGAGGGTTGACTTGGAATTTGAAGTTGACTATGATAAAAATAAGGAAATTTTGGTCAAACTAGTTGATCAGGGAACCAAAATAATCATGAAAAAGCATACAAAAAGTTGAAAGAGGGATATAATGGCTTGAAATGACCAAAAGAGGGCAAGAGGGACCAAGTTAGAAAAATGAAAAATATGAATAAGGTAAAAACAATTAGGATTATTTTTTTAATTAAAATGTGAAAATGATGTGAAAATAATGTATTGTGATTATACATGACATGAAATAACTAATACATCCTTTATTATTTCTTAGTTGTAGAGACCATTGAGATTCTAAAGGTTGGTGGATGTGTCTTAGTTGCTAGATTTATTAGTTAGATTATCAGATGGAGATTGGGCTAGACTAATAGGCATGGGTCTAGGAGGTATATCTGATATGTGTAGGATCCCCCTTAATGCTGACCTAGTAGTCATATTCCTAAGATGCTAAGAATGATTGACTAACACCTTCAGATGGGAGGTGGAAGGGGATGTGTTAGAGGTGGGTATATGTCCATGCTATCCTCAAGCTACCCATATCAAGAGCACCAGTGACCACAGGGATATTGTATAGATTAAAGGAGTGGAGAGCCTTAGCCATATGGGCTACATGATTAAAGATGATATTGATAGGATAGAGAGTTAGTATGGATGATGTGTATATATTTTAGATTTTGGACCTTTAAAAAGTAGTGATAGGCCTTGTGACATAGTGGGTGCTTTGTTATAAGTTAGATGGCAAGGTACCACTATTCACAGTTTCCTTGAGCAGGATGATGCTAGAGGAGGGAGTACTATATGATCTAGGTTCTATCATCTAGGTCCAACTCATACGTGATCTATTCAAGATGATAGTCAAAGGGTAGAAGACTATGAGACCAATCATATTATTGACAACATGGATATATGAGAGATTTCTGATGTATTGACTGACTAGGTTTCCCCATGCAGTCGTTGATGGGTCACATCAAGTGTGGATATGGAGAGAAAACCAGGTAGCATGATCCATACCCCATGTGCTAATGTTATAGTCGGTGAGATGTATAGACATTGAGTGGTATCTGTATGGGCACATAACAACTACATAGGTAAGCTAGCACATAGTTACACTAGCACTAGAGAAGAGAGAGGTGGTCAAAAAATATACATGGTAGAGAGAGCCACATTTGATAACATGGGTGCCAAGATAGATGGGCCTACCTCATTTGGTGATACCAATAGTGATGCTTGACTAGTAGGTTCAACATATGAGGGAACCATGAGGGAAGAAGGGACTCAGACCAATAATAGTGAAGTTGACATTGAGGCCATGTTAGGAGAAACCATAGATTGGTCAAGCATGATGAGTGGTAGAGGAGGAGGTAGAGGAAGTAGAGATACCAAATGTAACACTACTAGCCTTACAATGAGATGATCAATGGCCATTGAGGACATGCTAGTGATGGAGATAGGAAATAGTGGAGACTATAGACATCCTAGATGACCCCATAAATGAGATAGAGGAGATGATAATGATACCACTTAGATAGAGGCTAAGATGGACAAGAGCCATAATAGCTAGATTCAAGTTGAGGAAGCAACCTATCGAGGAGGTACTAAGAGGTCACACAAATAGGGAGATTATGCTAGGTGATCATGCAGATGATGATATCATAGGAGCCAAGACATAGGTAGGTATGAAGATGGTTGAAGTATTTCTTAAGTTTTTATTTTTTAGTAGAGATATATAGATAGATATTATGAGATATGACAGTGATCTAATATCCATCTAGTGTGATTTTATAGGCATACCTGAGGATGAGGAGGAAAGATGGGGGTCCTTGGTGAGGGGACCACTCCATGACATCCTAGATGAGACTCTATAACCATACAACCCCATGACACTAAAGGATCTAAGTATACCATCTGCCCTAGCTTAGGCGAGCTAGCTTAGATTAACTGGTGAGGTAGTGAGGTAGATATAGGTGTAGAGAGAATGCATCCATATGTAGAGATGGGTGCAGGTCAGAGACAAGTCTAGTAGGCCCTGGCAGATGAGAAAGTTGTATATCTAGAGATAGTGACATAGATGATGTAGGTATATATAGTGATGTAAACTTAAATGACATAGGAATATACTATGACTTAGGCTGAGTTGGTGTAGGCACATGTGTAGATAACATGCCTATAGGGATAGGTAGAGGGATTGAGATCTTAGACTACCTCATTACAATATACCATTTAGAGGAGTCAAACTGAGGCCTCAGTAAGCAGTGTGGCTAGGCCATGAGATAGATAAGATGGAGCCTATCCCTAGTAATGGGACTTTATATATGGTTGTAGATGTTGTATCAAACTCATGGTGTGTGTGTGTGTGTGTGTGTGTGTGTGTGTGTGTGTGTGTGTGTGTGTGTGTGTGTGTGTGTGTGTGTGTGTGTGTGTGTGTGTGTATACATACATACATACATACATACATACATACATACATACATACATACATATATATATATATATATATATATATATATATATATATATATATATATATATATATATATATGATGCATTATTTTGGCTTATTGGTGTTGGTTGTGTATGTTGTTTTTATGATGGTTGTGTTTATGGATGCTTTTGGATATATTTCTTTCTAGCACATGTATTTAGCTTTGTTGTATATGTTATAGGAAATATATATGGTATGGTTTATTTTATAACATTATGGAGTACACATGCATGGGTAAAAAGAAACAAGTGAAAAATGACTTGAAAAATAATAATCAATCAAAAATGCACTATATATTAGTTCAAGTTGGGAAATGTGTAATAACAAAAAATGACTAAGTATAAAAATCCAAAAAAATAGAAAATAAAATGGTAAAAGGGGATTTGTTTTTAAACCAATGTAAAATAATTTTGCACCAAATTAAAACAAGTAAAATTATACTAAATATCACATTAGGAAGTATGAAAAATAATGTAATAAATTGGAAGGTATGTAAAAGGTCATAAAGGGTAATAAAAACAAATCAAAATTAAGTCAATCAATTATAACATATCATGATGGGAAGTATAAAATAAAAACAAAATTTGCAAAAATTTGGTCTTAAATTTATCATACTAATTCAATCTGAGAAGTATGAGAAATTCAAGAAATGGTTTTAATCTTATAAACACTCAGAAAATAAGAAAATAAAAGGCAAAAGAAAAATGAAGTAAGCATAAAACATACTAATTCAAGATGGGGAGAATGTCAATGATGTGTAACCACATAATCAATTGAATATTATCTCATATTTGACACATGTAATTTTAGATGGTGACTTGATTATTGGAAAATGTGGTCTTACACTGCAACTCACAAAAGAAAAACCCAAGGGGTACCAAATCAAAACTGGTAAGCAAAAGGATAAGTAATGGTAAATCAAGGATGTGGGTAATAGGATGAAAAATATGGTAATTTTTGAGGGATACTAGGTCCTATCTGTTGTCTCCTAAAACTAACAGTCATTTTTGGAACAACATTTGAATTATTTTGGTTCTACAAACCAAAATATCTTCCATTTTCAAAATTTGTCTTAGGTATTCATATTTCTCATTTTCAGAGCTTCTCATAAAATCTACAGACTCTTGTAGGCAGTTTTCAGTCAAAAGAATTGATTTTCAGCATTTATTCATTTTCTGGGAAAAGTTCAAAGTTCAGTCGCTTCAACAAGTTCAACGAGCTTCATGGCTTCTGCAAGAATTTTCATCAGTAAACAATCAACAATAGGTTCAACATTTGGTTCATCTTTTGGTTCAACTTCAAATAGTTCAAAGGCATGTTCAATAAAGTGGTTCAATGCTTTCATTGGCTTTGGTTCAAAGGCGCTTGGCGTGCTTCATTGAACCTTTGATCCAGTTCAACAAAGGTTCATTGACTAGGTTCAAAGGGATGGTTCAATGCAAAAGAGGACTTTTTTGAAGGACAAGTGTCCTTATGGAGGACACTTCATCGACCAAAGTACCCTTCGGCTTGTTCAAAGACTTGTTTAATGCCCGTGGGAATTTCACCTGGACTTTTTGCCTTGGGAATTTCACCCAGACCTTTTTCTTGGGGAATTTCACCCAGGCTTTTTGTCCATGAGAATTTTCCCTGGGGAAAATGTCTGTGGGAATGTTCAAAGGAAAAGCCCGAGGGAAATTTGTGGGAATGTTCAAAGGAAAGCCCAGGGGAAATTTGTGAAGAGCCAACAAACAAAGCTGAAGGATCATTTCTCAGGGCCTGAAAGGGCAAAGTCCAGTCTGGAAAAGTGCCAAGTGGAAAGATAAAATAAGACCAAGGGATGACACACCCAAACAAGTCAAATTCAACACAGTCAACTAGCCATTGGAAACACAGTGACGGGCATGTAAACGTCAATTTTAGAGATAGTAAAATAGTCGTTGATCCTTTGATCCATAGGATAGAATACATTCACAATTTTCAAGGCCAAGACTAGCAGAATGTGGGGAAGAAACAAAACAACAAGTTAAATCCAAGACCCAATTCAATTAGCCGAATAAGGAGGAATGATGAAGATAAGATCAAATTGCCAGGTGGAACATTGGAAGTTACAAACTTTCAATAAGCGTGACTTATTTCCTTGCATTGATAAAATCAAATGGAAAAAGTGCCCCTAAGTTCCAACTTGTCTCCTTAATATATTTCAATGCAAATTGGTGTATTATTTATTCCCAAGTCCTTTTTGAAGAGGCTATATAAGAGACTTTTTTATTGTAATAAGGATCTTCTTTTTGAGAACCTAAATGAAACTCTACAGAAATTGAGAGGCATCATTGAGACTTTGTGCTCAATCTATTTATCATATTTTGTTAATGAAAACAAGGGACTTTTTTAGACTTTGTGCTATGATATCTTGTTTGTTTCATTGATTTAATAAGTAGGATTAGTTAATTTGTCAAAAAGGTGTCCTGGAGAATCAATTATGAAGAGACTTTGTGCCCCCACAGCTACCTTTAGTGTGTTTGTATTTTCATTGCTGTGTAAAGAACTTTGGAAAGACTTTGAGCTTTCATTGTTTTTTGTGTATCACCCCTGAGTATTTCATGTGCAGACTTTGTGCTGTGTCTTGATTTTTTGGTTACCATACTTTAGTCATATTCTACTTTTATTTCTAGGAGTATTCTTGTGGCTGGTTGAATAGTTCTTTTGAAAGAAGAGGAGTACTATCTATCATTCTCTTGAGTTGTTCCTTTGTTTTATATACATCATCTCTGAAGAAAGAGAGATGGATGTCTGGTCCTACCCTTGAGTGCTATTTTTTGTTCATATATATATACACAGCATATCCACAAGGAACCTCCCCTTGATGAGAGGAGAGAGAAGTCTCCTTCTAATGTGATAAACTTACACATTAGGATGACTAATCTTCTTGCTTTGGCTGGTAAGACCTATTTTGTTTACCAGTACGTTGATAGACAAAATAATCAACCAACAATTTTTGGAGACTCTACTGGGGAATTACCCATTATCTATTTATAGTCTATCCATTCCATTCACCTCCACACCCATAGAAAAAGAATGCACAGTTCAAAGCCTCAAGCTTTAACTGAAGCAAAGTCAATTCTTTTCAAATCTTGTTTTACAAATCTGGCAAGATATACACGAAGCCAAAGAGCTAAAGGTGTCGTTGATCCTGTGTTTGAGCAAGTATAACAAAGTGATTTTGATCTGTTTCCTTCACTACCTCATCTACAACAAACCAAGAGCTTCTCTCCTACTAAATCCAAATCTCCATTACTAGGCAAAATATCAACTTCTATTGTTGATAAAGCTTCACCTATAATTGCCCCATTGAGATTTGTTATCCCTCCTTGTCAACACCCTATAATGGTAGTTCAAGGTCCCTGGGGTAATGCTTTTGGCCCTCTCAATCTTACTCCTCCTCTACATGAACTTCCATGTAGTTTTAGGAAAAATTTCCCAAAATTCCATGGTGATGGGAAAGTTCATCCTGATGAACATATTACAGCATTCAGTATAGCTTGTGGAGTAATTAGGGTAGAGTTTGAAGATGTAGTAGTCAGGCTTTTTGTTGAAACACTACAAGGTCCTACTACAAATTGGTTTTACCATTTACAGGCTTGATCTGTGACTGATTGGAAACTTTGAAAGATAAGTTTGAAGCTAGATTCAAACCTATAGAAGATGCACATACACTTCTGGCTCAACTTACACAAATGAGAAAAGAGCCACATGAGCCTATGAGAGATTTCATAGCTAAATTTGACAAGTTGAGGAATAGAATTCCTATGATTGCCAGACCTATAGCTAAGAATCTCAAATGCTTTTTCATTAATTCTTAGCTACTTGAAGTTAGTTTCCTCTTGAGATGTGCTGTCTAAATAGATCTCGAGACAACTCAACTTTTGGCCACTAAAGTAGAAGATGATCTCATATTAGCAGGGAAAATAAGAAGAGATCCCATTAGAAATAGAGCTTCATCATCATCTGAATTTGCATCTATAAGTACCACAGATCTAATGGTGTAGAAATTAGCGAATGAGCTCCTTGCCCTCAAAAAACAAATGTCTCAAGGAATGTCTTATGCTCCTACATACAGAAGAACATTCCCAAATCAGTCATATCAGGGCAATGTTGCCAGAAAACAAGGACAATAAAATCATCTTCCTCCTCCACAAGGAAAACTTGCCTTGGAAGCTCCTCTAACTAATTCAGCAATGGGATATCTTGAGACAGAATCAGATTTTTCTTATCAGCCTAAATTATATCAAGAAAATGATGCTGATATCATTGAAGATAGTCAAGAAAAATCAACTGGCGACTCCCACATTAGTTTTTTGAATTATCAAGATGAACTTGGAAGCAAAGGAGAAGCTTCAGATGGATCATATGCAGTGTTTACTAGATCTATGAATCAATTAGTCTAGTAAGCTGAAAAAGGAAAGATAAAAGAGCAATCACAGCCAGCAGTTACAATTGCCAAGCATGGATTAGTTCTACTCTTTCAACCAAAAGATCTAGTAATCACTCAAAAGGTAAATACATCTGTTGTGCCTTCCCCTTCTACTTCTAATTTGCAAACTAGTATACCTCCCATCCCTTTTAAAACTCAGAAAGCTGAAGTACCTTTCTCTATACCTAGTTTGATTCAGACATTTGACATAATTGATCATGTCAAAATGACAAAAATACAAATGTCTAAATTTGAGTACTTGCAGTCTAATTCAGATTAACTAAATAAGTTGGTCCAATATGTTAAAAATCAAACCATCTCTGCAATGCAAATGGCAAAAAAATTGACTTTTGATTCCCTAATAAATATGCCTAGTCCAAATAATCTGATTATTACTCCTCCAACTACTTTTGGAAAATAGAACCCTTCTATGTTTTCCTGTTAATCAATGGCCACAAGCTGAGTAATTATATAATAGATTTAGGTGCATCTAATAATGTCATGCCAACCAAAGTCACTGATTCTCTTGGTCTCACATTGACCAAGATGTTTGGTAGATGTTTCTCCATAGAGAACAAACAAGTGCCATTGTTGGGGCAGATCAAAGATGCTCAATTTGCATTTGCAACCTTTTCGAACAAGAGGATTAAAATGACTGTATTAGTGGCTGAAGTCCCAGTGTCTTATGGTATTTTACTTAGATGGAATTTCTATAAGGACATGGGAGGAGAGCTGAACATGGATCTATCTGAAATAAGGATCCCTGTACAAGGCGTGATGAAGAGATTACTTCCTAAAAAGAAAGAAAAGTATGTAGTCACCAAGACGTCAGCTCCTGAAGCTCAAATTCTTTTTGAATCCACAAGTATGGGTAACTAATTTTTATATACAGATCATGAAGAAAGACCCTCCATTTTTGATGAGGGAAAGTCTGAAGTAAAGCCAGTGTCTGATGAGATTTGGACTCTAGAATTTGATGATAGTTGTTCCTCTTCTGAATCTGGAGCTAGAATTGTTTTGATATCTCCTCAAGGAGATATGTTCCCTTTATCATATAAGTTACAATTCAATAATACAAATAATACAGCTGAATATGAATCATTGTTGCTAGGCATGAAAGTTGCTCAAGAAAGAGGCATCAAGTGTCTTCATGCTAAAGGGGACGCCGAATTAGTGGTCTACCAAGTGAGAAATTTATATCAGACTAAGAATGAAAGGTTGTGCCATTACCGTAATCTTGTTTGGGATCAAATTGAAAGCTTTGATGCTTTCAACATTTCTTCCATTCTAAGAGAATTTAATGATAGCGCTGATACACTTATTATTTCAACAACTCTTTTAGTTCCACATTCTAATTTTAAAGAAGCCAAATATACCATTGAGCTGATCTATAGGCCAAGTGTTCCTGATAATGGTGATCATTGGCAAATTTTCAATGATGATAATCAGATCATTGTTTTTTTGGAAAGAAAAGACAATTTTGAACAGCTATATTTTGAAGGCAGTGAATCTTAGAAGTATAAATTAATTTTTGAATCTAGTTCAAATGTAAATGATGAGTTTATACAGCTAAAAGGAAATAGAATTCCTAAAGGTTTGGTTTCTCTTGAAAATATATTTGACAAGCATGATAGATTCATCAAGCAATAGCAGACAAATTTGAGTTTCTCTCAGGGATTTGACCAAGTGAATCTGACCAATGAAAAAAATCCAAAAATGGTCAACATTGGTAAGTGTTGTACACTTGAAGAAAAAATCAAATTTACTTCTTTGCTTCGTCAATACATTGATGTCTTAGCATATTCATATGAAGATCTAAAGTCTCTCAGTCCTGATGAAATCCATCATCATATTCCTCTCAAGGCTGATTCAATGCCTTACAAGCAAAAATCCAGACAATACAATCCAAAGATTTTAGGTACAATTATGTGTGAGATTCAAAAAATGTTAAATGCTAGAATTATTTTTCCAATCCATCATTCTACATGGATTGCAAACATAGTTCCGGTAAGGAAGAAAAATGGCAAAATCCGTATTTGTGTAGATTTTTAGAATTTGAAATAGTCATCTCTAAAAGATAATTATCCTTTGCCAATCATGGGCCAAGTGCTCCAAATAGTAATAGAATCAGAAATGTTATCAATGCTGGATGGTTTCTTAGGCTATAACCAAGTTGAAGTTGCTAGAACTGATCAACACAAGACTACATTCACCACGCCTTGGGGTACTTTTACATACAAAAGAATGCCTTTTGGAAAAATAAATGCTAGCACTACCTTTCAAAGAGCTATGGATATGGATTTTAAAGATGAAATTGGAAAATTTATAGTTGTATATCTCTATGATTTAACTGCCTTCTCAAAGCGCCGATCTGATCATGTGCGCCATTTGTAGCAAGTGCTGGAATGCTGCCAAGAAAATGGTATTTCTTTGAATCCTAAAAAGTTTGTTTTTGGAGTGACAGAAGGAAAAATCCTCAGACACATTGTGTCCAAAGAAGGAATAAAGATTGACTTAGACAGAGTTAAGTCTATTCAAGAGCTGAATTTTCCTGCAAGTAAGAAAGTTGTTCACTCTTTCTTTAGAAAAGTGAATTTATTACAAAGATTTATCTCTGAATTTGTCGAGAAGACTAGACACATTGTAAATATGATGAAAGAAAAGACTACCTTCAGCTAGACAAAAGAAGGCAAAGCAACATTTCAAGATATCAAAGTCGCTATTACTCATGCTCCCACCTTGGTCTACCCAGATTACCACAGAGATTTCACTATATACAGCTATGCATCTGAGCATACTCTTTCAGCTATTCTTGTTCAGCAAGACAAAGAAGGTATGGAATCTCCCATCTCTTTCATGAGTTGCCCTCTGAAAAATGATGAATTAAAGTATTCAAATATAGAGAAGCATGCCTATGCCTTGGTAAAAGTAGTCAAACACTTTCACTTCTATATTCTGAATTCACATACTACTGCCTTAGTTTCTGACAGTACAGTCAAGTCTATTTTAACTCAACAAGGGTTTGGAACAAAGAGAGGTAATTGGATTGCAAATATCCAAGAATTTGATCTAGCTATCAAGCCAAAAAAGTTGGTCAGAGGTAAAGGTCTTTGTCAATTAATGGCTAAGAATAAGCCAGAAGATACACAACTTGAAGAAGCTAAAATAGACAATATGCCAATAGTCCTTTTTATTTCTACTACCAATAAATGGTATTCAGATATTACCTATTTTTTGACTTATGGAGAATGTCTTTCTCATTTGTCTTACAAAGAGAGGAGAACCATCAGATTGAAATCTGCCAATTTTGTCCTTTGGGACCATGGCCTGTATAAAAGAAACATAGATGGAGTTTTTCTTCGCTGCGTAGATAAAGAATAGCAGACCCAACTCTTGAAATATTTCCATAATCTAGCTTGTGGAGGACATTTTTTTTCTCTTGTGATTGCTCACAAAATTCTGAGAGCTAGGTATTATTGGTCAACTCTTTTTCAAAATGCACATAAATAGGTAAAGAAATGTGAACTTTGCCAGCAATTTTTTGGAAGAACCAAGTTGGCTACTCTGCCTCTTAAGCCAGTGATCATAGAGGAACCTTTCTAGTAGTGGGGACTCAATTTTATTGAGACAATAAATCCATCATCAAGTGCTAGACATGATTATGTCCTTACAGCCACTAATTATTTCACTAAGTGGGTAGAAGTAATCTCGACAAAGCATGCTACCTCAGAAGTTGTATGCAATTTCTTGAAAGAGAACATCATTTCCAAATTTGAAGTCCCACTCAAAATTGTTACTGATAATGCAGCTTGTTTCACCTCTCAAGAAATCATGTAATTCTATTTGTATTATGGAATTATGCTTTCTCATTCTTATGATTATTTTTCTCAAGGAAATGGACAAGCTGAGTCCAACAATAAAAATTTGGTAACTATTATCAAGAAACTTGTAGATGATAATCAAAGGACATGGCACAAAGCATTGGTAAATGCTCTATGGGCTGATAGGATCATGCCAAAAAGGGCAATTGGTATGTCTCCTTTTCAACTTCTCTATGGTATTAATGATGAGATACCAATCACTTTAGAGTTACTAGCCTTAAAATTGGTGAAGGCTATTGAAGATCAGACATATGAGAGTTCTCTTGACAAAAGAATCACGTATCTAATTCAGCTAAAAGAACAAAGAACCATGGTGGTGGATAGAATTGTTGTTCATCAAAATTTGATAAAAAAAACTTTTTGATCAAAAAGGCAAAAATCGTGATTTTTAGAGTGGAGATAAAGTCCTACTGTGGGACAAAAGAAGAGAGCCAAAAGGGATGCATGGAAAGTTTGACTCCCTTTGGAGAGGCCCATTCACAATTCATCAACACATGGGTGAAAATAGATTTTTATTGAAATACCAAGATGGCACGCTCTTTTCTCTACCCCATAATGGGTAGCATTTGAAACACTTCAATTCTTGAAGTGTCAGATCATTACCTCTGTATATATGTATACTTGTACAGTTTTAAATTTAGTTTTATTTTATTTGTCTTCATTTTTTATGCCTTTCATTTCTAGAAAGCATAACTTCAAAGCCCAATGGTAAACTTGAAGACACTGGAGATTCTGAATTCTACTCCTTCCAATTAGTTTTGCAATTGACAGAAGTTCTCCAACTAGAGCCAACTGTTGTCTCCTAAAAATAACAATCATTTTTGGAACAACATTTGAATTATTTTGGTTCTAAAAACCAAAATAATATCTTCCATTTTCAAAATTTGTCTTAGGTAATCAAATTTCTCATTTTTAGAGCTTCTCAAAAAATCTACAGACTCTTACAGGCAGTTTTCAGTCAAAAGAATTGATTTTCAACATTTGTTTATTTTCTAGGAAAAGTTCAAAGTTCAGTCACTTCAACAAGTTTAACAAGCTTCATGACTTCTACAGGAATTTTTATCAGCAAACAATCAGTAGTAGGTTCAACATTTGGTTCATCTTTTGGTTCAACTTCAAACAGTTCAAAGGCAGGTTCAATCAAGCGGTTCAACGCTTTCATTGGCTTTGGTTCAAAGGCGCTTGGCACACTTCATTGAACCTTTGAACCGGTTCAATAAAGGTTCATCGACTAGGTTCAAAGGGATGGTTTAATGAAAAAGAGGAATTTTTTGAAGGACAAGTGTCCTTGCAGAGGACACTTCATCGACCAAATTACCCTTCAGCTTGTTCAAAGACTTGTTTAATGCCTGCGGGAATTTCACCCAGACTTTTTGCTCGAGGAATTTTACCTGGACTTTTTGCCCAGGGAATTTCACCCAGACTTTTTGTCCACATGAATTTTCCCTGGGGGAAATGTCCGTGGGAATGTTCAAAGGAAAATCCCAAGGGAAATTTGTGGGAATGTACAAAGGAAAGCTCGGAGGAAATTTGTGAAGAGCCAACAAACGAAGCCAAAGGATCATTTCTTAGGGCCCAAAAGGGCAAAGTCCAGTCTAGAAAAGTGCCAAGTGGAAAGATAAAACAAGACCAAGGGATGATGCACTTGAACATGTCAAATTCAACATAGTCAACTAGCCATTGGAAACACAGTGATGGGCATGTAAACATCAATTTCAGAGACAATAAAATAGTCGTTGATCCTTTGATCCACATGACAGAATACATTCATAATTTTCAAGGCCAAGACCAGTAGAATGCGGGGAAGAAATAGAACAACAAGTTAAATCCAAGACCCGATTCAATTAGCTAGAAAAGGAGAAATGATGAAGATAAGATCAGATTGCCAGGTGGAACATTGGAAGTTACAAACTTTCAATAAGAATGACTTATTTCCTTGCATTGATAAAATAAAATGGGAAAAGTGCCCCTAAGTTCCAATGTGTCTCCTTAACAGATTTCAATGCAAATTGATGTATTATTTGTTCCCAAGTCCTTTTTGAAGAGGCTACATAAGGGACTTTTTTTTATTGTAATAAGGATCTTCTTTTTGAGAATCTGAACGAAACTCTGCCGAAATTGAGAGGCATCATTGAGACTTTGTGCTCAGTCTATTTATCATATTTTGTTAATGAAAAAGGGACTTTTTTAGACTTTGTGCTGTGATATCTTGTTTGTTTCATTGATTTAATAAGTAGGATTAGTTAATTTGTCAAAAAGGTGTCCTGGAGAATCAACTGTGGAGAGACTTTGCACCCCCATAGTTGCCTTCAGTGTGTTTGTATTTTCATTGTTGTGTAAAGAACTTTAGAAAGACTTTGAGCTTTCATTGTTTTTTGTGTATCACTCCTAATTATTTCATGTACAGACTTTGCACTGTGTCTTGATTTTTTGGTTACCATACTTCAGTCATAGTCTACTTTTATTTCTAGGAATATTCTCGTGGCTGGTTGAACAGTTCTTCTAAAAGAAGAGGAGTACTGTCTGTCATTCTCTTGAGTTCTTCCTTTGTTTTGTATGCATCATCTCTGAAGAAAGAGAGATGGATGTCTAGTCCTACCCTTGAGTACTATTTTCAATTCATATATATATATATATATATATATATATATGAATTGAAAATAGTACTCAATCCATAGGGAACCTCCCCTTGATGAAAAGAGAGAAGTCTCCTTCTGATGTGATAAACTTACACATTAGGATGACTAATCTTCTTGCTTTGGCTGATAAGACCTATTTTGTTTACTAGTACACTATAGATAAAATAATCAACCAACACTATCCATGATCTTATAAATTAACTCACAAATGATATTGTTTTTGTCTAATTTTTATTTTTTCCTAAGTGTGAAAAGTAGAAACTAGTTATGAAGGGTGTGGAAGAATACATATTAAAGTCCATGCATTGGATCCAAGTGATTATGGATATATCCTATTTGTCTTGGTAGGATGATCTGTAAATAAGAAATTAATAAAATAAAATTATTTTTTAGATAAGTAGATGGGTGGATTGCCTAGTGTGAGCTAGATCTTAGAAGCAAAATCTTTCTAGGAGGCTATCAATCCACCTATTTCAAACATTTAGTTGAGATGATAAAATAAATGTATTCTTGTATTAAATTAAATAAAACTAAAATTAAAACTTGAAAACAACTAAATTTAATAAAATAATTAAATTCTTTGCTAAGTTAACCCAAAATAAAGCAACTAGTTCAGTTATGCTAATGTTGAAAATTGGTTAAGGCAAAATGGTGGTTTTGGTTTGGTTTATGACAAGAGTCAAAAGGAAATGATAAGGTTTTAATTGAGTTAGTAAATTTTTAAATGGGTAAATTATATTCAATAAAGGGAAGATAAATGGTAAAATGGATTATGAGATCAAGAGGTCAAGATGGTTATTTCTATCTAATTTTTGCTTTTTCCTAAGTGTGAAAAGTAGAAACTAGTTATGAAAGGTATGCAAGAATACCTATTAAAATGCATGCATTGGATCCAAGTGATTTTAGAGAGATCCAATTTGGATTGGAAGGATGATCTATAAATAATAAAATATTAAAATAAACTTATTTGTTAGACAAGTAGATGGGTGGATTGCCTAGCGTGAGCTAGATCCTAGAAGCAAAAGCTTTCTAGAAGGCTGTCAATCCACCTATTTAAAATTTTAGTTGAAATGGTAAAATAAATGTATTCTTATATTAAATTACATAAAAATTAAATTAAAACCATCAAACAACTAAATTTAATACAATAATTAAATTTTTTTCTAAGTTAACCCAAAATAAAGCAACTAGTTCAATTATTCTAATGCTGAAAATTGGTTAAGGCAAAATGGTGGTTTTGGTTTGGTTTATGACAAGATTCAAAAGGAAATGATAATGTTTTGATTGATTTGGTAAATTTTTTTATGGGTAAATGATAGTCAAGAAAAGGAAGATAAATGGTAAAAGGGATTATGAGGTCAAGATGGTAAAGAGGTAAAAGGGGTAAATGGTCAAGGTGGTAAGAAGGAGATAAAGGGTGAATGGAAAAAGAAGTAAATGGATAAGAGGTGTTAAGGTATGGAGCTAAAAGCTTCACCAAATGAGCAAGTTGCAAGTTTTAAGAATCAGACAGTTGCCTTCGATAGTCAGAGATTGACTGAAGGATGCTAACGTTGGCAGTAGGTTGGCCGACGTCGGTCACAAGCAGGCAGACAGGGACCGACGCCGGTTACCTGTGCATCCATAATCTATTTTCATGGATAGAATAGAATGCTTGCATGATGAGATCAAGTGTTGGTTGTAAGTCCACGTTTCTAATTTAAGTATAACTGATTTGAGCCCTTGATTAGGAGGTGCATCTAGTGGTTGTAATTGTATGCTCATGAATCTCTAAAGTTATATATTAGAGATAGATCTTCATAGCTTAGAGAGCAGGAATAGTACAAGAATTGTATATGTATATCAATCCAGGTTGTTGGAATTGATTGTAATTGAGAGAGAGAACTCTTGAGGGAAAGAGATCTAGAAAGAGATCTATACATCTGATAGAGGTGTGGAAGAAAAAGAGTTTATTCAATTGTAATTCCTTATGTAAAGAGTTTAATACAAGTTTTCAGGGTGGTTTCTTGTATCTCTTGTTCTTTGCTATTTCTGATTCTAGTTACTTATCTATCTGGCTTAATTCTACATATAATTGCTTTCATATAGTAATCAATTTTGTTGATTGATCCCCAACAAGTGGTATCAGAGCCTGGTTGTAGGTTCAAGAGCTTGATATCCACAACTAGTGGTATCAGAGCTCATGTTCACTAACAGGTGGTTCAGATCTATATAGTGTGTGTTAATTACAGGTTACTCATAGAGGTTTCTATTTGAGTGGGAGAAGCAATGGCAGAAGAAAGTAAACTGAGAATGGAGAAGTTTAATAGAAAGAATTACCAATTATAGAGAACACAGATATAAGATTATCTATATCAAAAAGATATATACTTACCATTAGGTGGGATTGCTAAGAAGCCCACAGACATGGAAGATGAAGAATGGGAAGTTCTTGATAGAAAGGCTCTTGGATCTATAAGATTGAGTCTAGCATCTACTGTGATATCTAATTTATCACAAGCAAAGTCTACAATAGAGTTAATGGCTGCTTTAGCAAATTTATATGAAAAACCCTCAGCTTCAAATAAGGTATATCTTATGAAGCAATTATTTAATTTGCAAATGCAGGAAGGTGGATCTGTATCTAATCATCTAAATGATTTCCATGGAATTGTAAATCAATTAAATTCAGTCAAAATAGTGTTTGATGATGAAATTAAAGCTCTATTAATCTTATGCTCTTTACCTGAGAGCTGGCATAGCTTGGTAATGGTAGTTAGTAATATTGCATCTGCTTCAAATATTTTAAAAGTAGATGATGTTGTTAGTGTAATCTTGAATGAAGAAATTCGCAAGAAAAACAAAGAGGAAACATCAGGGAATGCTTTAAGTTTTGAGAGTAGGGGAAGGCAAAAAGAGAACAGCAAGAAAGGGAGATCAAGGTCTAAGTCAAAGATGAAAGGTAGATCCAAATCCAGAAATGGCAGGAGGATAGCCTGCTGGAATTGTGGAAAGATAGGGCACATAAGCAAAGATTGTTGGTCAAAACCAAAAAAAGACAATCAACATGAAGGTAAAGAAGAAGCAAAAGTTGTAGGTATTGTTGCACAAGATGCTCTTCTATTCTCTTTGCATAATAATATAGAATCTTGGGTTTTAGATTATGGTGCATCTTTCCAGGCAACCCCTAATAGAGAATATTTCAGTGACTATGTCCATGGAGATTTTAGAATAGTTTATTTAGGGGATGATGAGCCTTGTAAAATTATTGGAAAAGGAAAAGTGCAGCTAAAAATACAGAATGGCAACACATGGGTGTTGAGAGATGTCATGCATGTTCCTAGTCTGAAGAGGAATCTAATTTCTATAGGAAAGTTAGGGGATGAGGGTTGTACAGTAACTCTCACAACTGAATCTTGGAAGGTTTCCAAGGGTGCACTTGTTTTGGCCAGAGGTAAGAGAGTAAGTACTCTCTATTTATGTAATTGTATTACTGATAATTTTCCTATATTATCTACTTCAGATGTAGATGCAAAATTGTGGCATCAAAGGCTTGGCCACATAAGTGAGAAGGGAATGACAATTCTTAAGTCAAAAGGTAAGCTTTCAAATTTAAAAAGCATAGATCGAGAATTTTGTGAGCACTGTATTTTTTGGAAATAGAAGAGAGTGAGTTTTCTCAAGATTGGGTCAACAAAGAAGAAGCATAAGTTGGAGCTTGTTCATACAGACGTGTGGGGATCGACTCAGGTTATTTCTATTAGAAGATCACAGTACTATGTTTCTTTTATAGATGATGCTACAAGAAAGGTATGGATCTATTGTATAAAGAAGAAATCTGATGTTTTTGACACGTTTAAGATTTGGAAAGCTGTGGTTGAGAATGAAACAGGTAGGAGATTGAAGTGCCTGAGATCTGACAATGGGGGTGAGTTCTATAGCTATAAGTTCAACTGGTATTGTTATATGCATGGAATATGCAGGCAAAGGATGATTCCAAGGACACCTCAACAAAATGGAGTTGCTAAAAGGATGAACAAAATAATAATGGAGCGTGCAAGGTGTATGAGGTTGCATGTTGGTTTGCCCTTAGAGTTTTGGGCAGAAGCTATGGATACTATAGTTTACCTTATTAATAGAGGACCCTCTACAGCTCTGGATGGTGGAATTCCAGAAGAGGTGTGGATAGGTAAAAAGGTAGATCTCTCATTTCTCAAAGTTTTTGGTTGTGAAGCCTTTGTGCACGTTGATAAGGAAAATAGAAAGAAGCTGGATGCTAAGTCTATGAGGTGCACATTTATTGGCTATGGCTCTGATGATTTCAGATTCAGGTTTTGGAATCTAAGAACTAACAAAATAATTAAGAGCCATGATGTTGTTTTCAATGAAAAAGTGATGTATAGTGATCAACTCAAGAAGCTGAATCAATCTGAGTAGAGTAATGGAGAATTGGATGAGGTGAAGGTCCAAAATGATCTCACGAGAAAGAATAATCATAGATAGGAAAACACAGAGTCTGACGTCGGTCAAGAAGGAACCGATGTCGGCTATACAGGAATCGATGATGGTCACATAAAAACTGACGTCGGCCAATTACAAGTCTGGAGGTGACTGAGGTTGGTCACTGTCAGAGAATTTGGGCAGAAAGTGTGTTGTGAATGAGTCTCAAACACCCATCAGGAGGTCAGAAAGGGTAAGTAAACCTCTAATTCGATATTCCCCTTCATTATTCTATTTATTGTTTACTGATGGTAGAGAACCAGAGAGTTTTGATGAAGCAACACAGGTGAAATCCAAGAGTCAGTGGGAGCTAGGCATGAATGATGAAATTGATTCCTTGAATTAAAACCAAACATGGGATTTGGTTGAGTTGCCAGCAAGAAAGAAGACACTGAAGAATAGATGGATCTATAGATTGAAGGAAGGTGAGAATGGACAGATGAGATATAAGGCCAGGTTGGTAGTGAAAGGATTTGCACAAAAACTAGGTATTGATTTTGGTGAGATTTTCCCTCCTGTTGTTAAAATGCTTCTATACGGACTATACTGTCTCTAGTTGCTATTGAGGATTTGCATCTTGAGAAGCTTGATGTTAAGACATCATTTCTTCATGGAGATTTGGATGAAGAAATATATATGGATCAGCTGGAAGGATTTGAGGTCAAGGGTAAGGAGAAACTTGTGTGTAGATTGAAGAAAAGCTTGTATGGCCTCAAGCAAGCTCCTAGACAATGGTATCTGAGATTTGACAGGTTTATGACTGAGCATGGATATAGTAGATGTCAATCTAACCATTGTGTGTATTTTAAGAGATTGGATAATGGTAGATATATTATTCTATTGTTGTATGTAGATGATATGCTGGTTATAGGATCACACATGCAGGATATCTCTAAGTTTAAGGTGAAATTAGCTCACACATTTTCCATGAAGGATTTGGGAGTAGCAAAGAAAATCCTTGGCATGAGTATTAAGAGAGATAGGAAAAATCATAGGTTGATTTTGTCTCAAGAGGATTATGTGAACAAGGTGTTGAAATGGTTCAATATGCAGGATGCAAAACTGATAAGCACACCTATGGCTAGACACTTCAAGTTGAGTAAAGAACTGTGTCCTAATTCACATGATGAGGTAGAGTACATGAAGAAAGTTCCATATGATTCCACAGTAGGAAGCTTAATGTATGTAATGGTATGTACTAGACTAGATATTGCCCAAGTAGTGAGAGTTGTAAGTAAGTATATGGCCAATCCAAGAAAGGAACACTAAAAAGCAGTTCAGTGGATCCTTAGATATCTGAGAGGGACCAGCAGTAGGCATTTGTGCTATGGTGGGTCAAACACTTATTTACATGGTTATGTAGATTCAAATATGACAGGTGATTTGGATGGCAGAAGAAGCACCAAAAGATATGTTTTCACTGTTGGTAGAATGGTGGTTAGCTGGATTTCAAAGTTGTAGAAGGTTGTTGCCTTGTCAACTATAGAAGTAGAATATATTGCAGTCACAGAGGCTAGCAAAGAGATGATATAGATGACACGATTTATGGAAGAGCTAGGAAAGGAGCAAGAGAGTTGTAGATTATATAGTGATAGTCAGAGTGTAATTCATTTGGCTAAGAATTCAGCCTTTCATTCAAGAACCAAGCATATACAGCTTAGATACCACTTCATTAGACATGTATTGGAGGATGGTGAGTTGAAGCTGGAGAAGATTCATATAGATAAGAACCCTGCTGATATGTTAACCAAGCCGGTAACAAAGGAGAAGTTGAATCTTCATTCAACTTTTGTTGGTCTTCATGATTGAGTTGAAGATGGAAGAGCTAGAAGATGTTGCTGTACAGGTACTGGTGCAGCTGTTTATCTCCAAGTGGGAGATTGTTAAGGTATGGAGCTAAAAGCTTCACCAAATGAGCAAGTTACAAGTTACAAGAATCAAAAAGTTGCCATCGACGGTCAGAGATTGACTGAAGGATGTTGACATCAGCAGTAGGTCAGCCGATGTTGGTCACAGGTAGGCAGATAGGGACTGACACCAGCCACCTGTGCGTCTAGAATCTATTTTCGTGGACAGAACAGAATGCTTGCATGATGAGATCAAGTGTTGGTTATAAGTATACGTTTCTAATTTAAGTAGAACTGATTTGAGCCCTTGATTAGGAGGTGCATCTAGTGGTTGTAATTGTATGCTCATGAATCTCTAAAGTTATATATTAGAGATAGATCTTCATAGCTTAGAGAGCAGGAACAATACAAGAATTGTATATGTATATCAATCCAGGTTGTTGGAATTTATTGTAATTGAGAGAGAGAACTCTTGAGGGAAAGAGATCTAGAAAGAGATCTGTACATCTAAGAGAGGTGTGGAAGAAAATAAGTTTCTTCAATTGTAATTTCTTTTATAAAGAGTTTAATACAAGTTTTCAGGGTGGTTTCTTGTATCTCTTGTTCTTTGCTATTTCTGATTCTAGTTACTTATCTATCTGGCTTAATTCTACATATAATTGCTTTCATATAGTAATCAATTTTGTTGACTGATCCCCAACAAGAGGGTAGGGAGTCAAAGGGGATTAAAAGAGGAGAGTAAAATGGGTTAAAGGTGTGAGTTTAAATAAATAATAATGCCAAGAAATGAAATAAATAGAATATAAGAAAGTAAATAAATGTTACCTTGATGCTTGATGAAGATGTTGTTGATGGAGCTTGAGGAAATTTTGGCAGAGCTTCGTTGCTTTGATATTTTATCTTTAAATATGATGATGACCTGAAAAATGATGACCTTCTTCAAAAACCTATAATAAAATGTTAAGAACCAATGAATAACTTCCAACTTTACCTTTGGTAAAGGAGAGGGGGGGTATTTATAACATTTGATGTGAAGAAACATGCCAAAATAGAGGAATAGTGAAGCAATTAAAATTTATCCAAGTGGGTCTCATAAATAAGTAAAGTATGAGGTTTTTTGTATTCCCACCCTGATAATAAGTCTCCCATTTGAGTAGGTGTGTTTTCCACCTTGCACATGAATCTAATTTTGAATGGGAATCATGTACATGGATTTAAATGAGACCAAAGACTTTTCACCACCCTTTTTTATCTTCATCCAAGCACTTAAAGAGATGGATCACAAAATGTGGCACCATTTTACATGTGGTGCCTAAATTAGTGAAGGTTGAGGTTGGTGGGGATCCCCATTTGGGTTGGTGAGTCTACCATTTGGGTTAAGAAGTCAAAAATGGGTGCCCTTTATCTTTAAAGAGGTAGGTATCTCATTTTGAAGACTAATTTCATTAGTGAAGGAAAAATATATGTTTAATGATATCCCCTTAAGGGTAAATTTTACATATTTTGAGGGGGGCCATTATGATGTTTAAATGAGGTCATTAAGCACATTGGGAAAGGGTGCCAGGTGGGGTATGATGTCCCACATCAAGCCACATCACTTTTAAGCCATGTCACTTACCATATCACCTTCCATGTCACTTATCATATCACATACCATGTCACTTTCCATGTTACTTTCCATGTCATATACCATGTCACTCACCATGTCATATGCCATGTCATCATGAATAGTGATAGTGGGTCCCACAGTGAATAGTGATAGTGAATCGTACTTTTGAATACTATTTTTGAATAGGAGAATAGTGATTTGGTTAGGTTAAGAGGGGTTGGTTAAGTATTAAGAAGGTTTAGGGGGTATTTAAGGGGTTTGTAAGGTACTTAGTCATAAAAAACTATAAGTGCACAATTTTCTAGTGTCTACATTTTGCCCCTTTTTGTTATGCAACTTTGAATTAACAAGATGTAAAATAAAAATGATTCACTTGGTTGAAGGTTTAGGTGCCCTAAGTATGGGAGGAGGTGTTCCCCCTCAAATTATGAGTTGATAAGGAAAGTATGAATTAGGTGTAGGTTTGATAAGTAGTTGGTGGGGAGGCACTAGGTGGTGCCATAAGGTAGCTGAGCATGTAAAATGCTAATGGATGCATAAAATGTGATTAAGCACAATAGTCAAGATTGTGTAGAGACTAAATATACCAATGTTGGTAACAATAATTTTAGGTCTTAGGATAAATGACAAGGTAACTAATCCCTAGCGTTGGTCATAACTGATCAGGTTAGGAGTATCAAGTCTCCTAGACAGGTTCAGTGTTTACTCAGGTATCTAGAGTAGGAAACACTCTCAAGAAAAACAAAATTTTTTTAGTTATGCAAATTAAAATGTTGAACATGGAAAAATTGGTCTATATAATCAAAAGGACCAAAGCAAGGTTGTCATAAACTATGTGATAGGTTAGGTCAGAAATGGCCAATGTCAAGGTGGATGAGGGAAAGTGGGTTGGTTGGTTAGAATGGGGTGGCTGAGTAAACTCCATATGCACTAGGTAAGTGGATGCTACCTACATAGTTCCATGGATATATTTTCCAAAATGAACTTTAGACTTAATGTAGTTCTTTTAAGTTGGGGAGTGTTGGTTAACTTGGTTTTCCCAAGTTGATATCATGCAGTTAGGTCTGATGGAAGGATGTTGGAAAAAGGGAGGCACCAAAGGGTGGAACAAATAGTTTTTGATGGGTGTGGTATAAATGGTGGATGAGATTACCTAGGATATAATTATATGATTGCATCAACTATCAAAAATGAATTTGCATCTATGGATAAGCAAGTTGAAGCATGAAATGTTTAACACCTTTTTAAAAAAAAGAAAAGGGAGAAATATGCTTTACCATGCTTCAGAAAATCTGGAACTACTTGAATTGCCATGGTGATCTAATGGGTTTTTTCATCACCATTCAAGTAAGATGACGTTATGCACACACCATAATAATGTCATTAATAGGCTATGAAAGGGAAGTATGCAATGATTCATGGAATAAAAGTAGCAGAGTTGGCAAATGAGAAGTGGCAAAGATTCAAACCCTTGAGTTAGTGGGGTTCCAAAATAAGTGAGCATTGAGTTTTGAGGGAATTTAGAGAAAGACTCTGAGGAGCTTTAGAATATGGAGTGGGTTTAATAATAATATTAATTAAATTAGGGAGTAGGTTATGGATTTTATGCATGAAAGCAAGGGCATGGTGGACATGAGGAAGCATACAAGGAGATATATGTAAAAACATCACAATTGGTGATTTCACTCTAAAGAGGTGGAGGTTGAATGGGATAAAAGAATGGAGATCCAATAAGGGATGAGGTGAAGGTGGACCAAGAGAGAGATGAATAATTAGGTATATAAAATAATAAGGTCATAGATAAATATGAAGGTGGAGAAGGATGGAAGGAGCCAAGCATGGTCATATAAGAGGAAAAAGAAGGTCAAGAAGAATAAGAGATGTCATTAAGGGAGATAAAAAAATGAAATGAAATAGATTAAAGAGAAGAAAAATAAAAGGTGGAAGATATGGGGTGAGGGATGCACTAAAGAATGATAGATTAGGGAATTGAAAGGGATGGGGAAAGAAGTGTAACAATCATGAAGGGTAAGGGGAGGATGAGAAATATGAGAGACTAGGAAAGTTTGAAAATAATTCTAAAATAAACCAAGGAGAAAATAGTTTGGTGATGAAAATTAAACACAAGGAAATACATAAAAGAAAAGGAAACAAGAGGAAAAGGGAGTGAAATAAGGACACAAAAAGGATGACAAGAGAGTGAACGCGTAGGTAGAGATGTAACCAAGTAAGCATTGGATGGACAAAGTAAATTAAATAGTGGTTTTGGAGATGAGAATGGGATGGAAAATGGGAAAGGGGTTAAGAACAATTAAAGGAATCAAAGGATGGGTGGATAATAAGGTGAAGAGATAAGGTATGCATCAATCAGCTTGTTAGAAGAGATTGACAAGCTGAAGTAGTGATGAGGTGGTGAATAAATAGGGGAACACAATGAAAGGAAATGAGATGAAAATAAGGGATGAAAATCAAGGATGATAAGAAGAAAAAGGAAGAATTGAAGTAGGGATACAAATCAAGGCTCACACATATGAAAACTACAAGTGAGTACTAATATGGAAAGAGGAAAAGGGGAATGCAAAAGGTGAAAGGCAAGATGAGATAAGAAGAAAAGGAAAATTATAGAAGGCTTCTCAAAGGATAAAGGCCCAGTTAGAAGCTATTTATGGAGGAAAAAAAAAGAAGATAAAAAAGATGAAAGGATGGAAAAAAAAATGAACAAAAATAATAGAAAATGGATACGGTGGGAAGAGTGGTAGAATGGTAGAGAGTGGTGGTACATGTAAATAAAAAGTGCAAAAATAGAAGAAATATAAAGCTTACAAGATGCATAGTGTGATGTGGAATTAGTGAGGAAAAGAGAGTGATAAAGAGGGTATGATAAATAACCAAGGGTGAGGGGAGATGATGAGGATGGAGAAAGAAGTTAAAGGGGATAAAGGGCAAGCTTGGTAATAAGGTGAAAAAGAGGTATAAAATGCAAGAGGTGGGTGGGGAAGTGAGCCATGAATCATACACAAGGAAAGGAGGTGGTGAGGCCAACAAAACAAAGTAGGTGGTGGCTTTATGGGAGATAAGAGGGGTCAATGAGGAAGGATGTCAACCCTTGTGTTAAAAGAGATTGACAAGCTGGAGGGAGGTAGGTGGTGAGGAGATAGGTAGCGAAGTGAAGGGAAAAAAATTAGGTGAGAAGAGAAAATAAAGGAAAAGATGTGGCCAAGTTGACCTTAGCAACTAAACATTGCCTACATAATCTAAAAAGACCTCAGGCCAATATAGTTCCAATAATGGGAGGAAAACTTAAGAAGAAGTATTAGATGGTATTAAAACATAAGAATGTTTAAGAAAGAATTCAAATATTCCTTGATGTAGGATGACCTAAGTAAGATGGCATGGTTAGTGATGGATATGAGTGAGAATAAAAAGGAGATGGGAATAAGTTTTTAATGGCTAAGCTACTCGTAGAAGTGAAGCAATGCCTACATAGTCCATGGACATCAGGCCAATGTAGTTCAACAAGGGTTGGGTGAGTGGTGTTCAAATTGGCTACCCCAATTTGATGGGCCACATGGGTTGGTTTTGTAAAATAGTGGTTTTGGGTTTTGGGTTTTGGTGAAGGTGTCAGTGAAGGTGTATGGTATAGATTGGTGAATAGTGTAGACACCTAAATTTGGCCACTAAAAACCTCTAATCAGGCTTTTAAACAATTCTCACCAAAATGCACATTTTGGCCTAAAAACACTAAAATATATTAAATGAGTTAAAATTGATATATTAAAGTGCCAATTTTGGCCAAGGTATCACTAAATGGGGTAGTGCAATTTATGGGCCAGCTAAGTTTGATTAGATCATTTCAAGTCAAAATGCCAATTTTACACTTGGGTGCTCTAGATTGCTCTTTTCTATCAAATCTCTTGTACAAGATACATGTCTTTATTATTTGGTGTTGGTAACATCCTAAATGAGATAATGGTTCTAATGCATCTGACATTGACTTTTAGTTCCAATCCAGTTGAATTTTAGACCAATAACAAGGCATTCTAGTCAATTTGAGTAATTTGTACATAAAGTGCTTAATCATGCTTAAGAGCTAATAAAACAAAATTAGAGCCTAATTAAGAATTCTATGGAAACTTGTTGAATAATTGTTTTAAAAAATGAATATTTAATAACTACATCATCAAGTGACCTCATTTCTTGGGAAGACATCCCTAGGCCATAAATGCCATAAATATCAGGATTATGGGTCTGTTATGCCTCATAATGACCCTCCATGCCCTTTAATGCCTTTTTTCCAATATTATGATGAGGATAATTATATATTTAATTCCAAAAAAATTAATTAATCCTCAACCACACATCTTCATCTTAATATGGA
Source organism: Torreya grandis (assembly GCA_037957365.1). NCBI lineage: Eukaryota > Viridiplantae > Streptophyta > Pinopsida > Cupressales > Taxaceae > Torreya > Torreya grandis. Next base: position 789,073 of record JARHVA010002798.1, read on the forward strand.
TGGTTTAGGTTGATTCTGAGCAATCTTAAAAATCTATAAATAGGAAGCCTTGCCTATTGAATTTTAAGATTAATTTATGCAAAGTTACCATGTCAAATTGATTCCAATATCTCTCACATGCCAAATTTATGATACCAAAATATTGATCCAAGCCAAGCCAATGCCACAAGGTGCCAAAGAGAAGAGGAGATAGCCAATCCTCCTTTGATGAAGACTTCATGAGCACAAGCTGAGTAATCCACTACAACAAACATCCAAGGAAGGTGAAGGATTCTTGTTTTTATTTACTTTTTAGTTGTGTTTTTCATTTGTTTTTATTATTAATCTCACCCTATTAACTAGACCTAGATATGTATGCTAGTTAGTGTGTTTTTATCAATTTTTTTTCATTTTGGGACTAACACAATACTAATCACCTCTCTTGAGTCAAATTCCTAGTTCACAAATAGTTACCATAATGATCCCACATTTAGTAGGATGAGAGACATATATGAGTAAGGTAGGATAAATAAGAAGGGAACACAATGCTAAGCACCATAAATGAGCATCAATAAAGCTAATCCAAATAAGAGGTGCTTTTATGAGGAGGTTACACCTTCTAAAATTATGCAAGGGTAGAAGCCTAGAGATAGAGTCTACCAATATGAGCTAAGTTTTAGAAAATGGCTTCCATTTGGATCTACATAGTCACTTTGGCCTAGGTTCATCACCACTATGAGCCGAGTTTGAAGGTTAGTAGCAAAGCGATGATTTGTAAAGAATTTATTTGAAAGCTAAGTAGATTCGACAAGTAAGGAAGTTAGCAATGTGGTGAGCAATAGAGGATGGGTCTTACCTGACCTAAGAGCTGCATGGGTATTTTAGACAAATGGTGGCCATGTTTTCATCCTCTTTCATAGTTATTTAGGATTGATGACTTGGGGTGCTACTTAGAAAAGGTCTTGGTAATAAGGAACTACTTGGTCCAAGATATTTGTTATATAATTGGAGAAGGTGATCACTCCCCTACCATTGATGAACTCTTAGTTGACACAAAATAAAAAATTACCATGTTTGGGTAGGTACTACCAATGGTTGATGTCTGACATGTAGAGCATGTGGAATGGGTTGGTAGTAATAAGAGGGTAGAAGGAATAGTAAGGTGAAATTATTGTTGTGAATTCATGGTTGCCTACCTCTAATGGAAGAGTTTCTATAGTGGCAAGCATTTGGGAGTTACCACCACTAGAAATAGTGGCAATTGTGAAGGCATGATCATTACAAAAACCCATGGTTAGAAGCTAATTTATGTTAACTAAGGTAATGGTGATAATGATGCTAATGACCGCTAGACCCATAGGGATTGCAAGATGACAAAACAAGAAAATACATCAAATGTAGATTAGATGGTAAGGTCAATAAAAAGATATTCTAATGGTGCATAATGGATTTATCGAGGTGACTAATTAGATCGAGGGAGATGTGTCTACATAAAAAGGTAAGTAGGAATGACCATTTCAAGTGGGAATAATGATCAATGACATCATATGACCTCCTTGTTGGTAGGATGGAGAATCATGTTGATGAGGAAGAATAGTTAGGTATTCTATTTAAAGAATCATGATAAGGATGAATGTCTACTATTGAGTTATTTGGTTTTGTAGGTTATAGAATGTGTAGAGAACTACATAAGGTTAATGATAAAAAAAAAATGGAAATGATGGTGGAGATGATCAACAACCTCTATAACTTAAAATAATCAATATGGTGAATGTGTAGATCTACCAGATACTATAACATGTAATGGTGATAATGGAAGTACTGTTAGATCAACAACAAGAGGAAAGGTACCCATGACCCAAGCTCAAATATGAAATCTTACCTCCTCATTAGTGAAGAATGTGAAACTTTCATTACATGAGCTGGAGGGCTGGAGAACATGACATTCAACCTGCCCATGGAGGGAACCCTTTCTATACAAAGGGATGCATATGAAGGCAACAATAGGTAGTACATATGAGATTAGAAAAACTAGAGTGAGGTGATGTAATGGATGTGATGATCAAGCAGGGTGAAAGACCTAAAGAAAATTATGATTTTATCCCTATGGGGATGAATGTGGGATAGGAGAATAGAGTACACCCTTTAGTGGTTGCTAAGATAGGTAATGGTACAAATGTTAGTTCAAGAAGTAATCAAGTAGAAGGATGGTTGAACATAAATCTAGAGTTATCAGATAATTGGTTTAATTCTTATGTATGAAAATAATGTATGTAGGGGCCTTAGGTGAAGTTTGGATAGTCTAATAACTTTGTATGTGTCATGCAAATCCTTGCACCCTAAATAAAATTTTACATAGTTTGACATAAATATATAGAAAATGTGTTGGATGTTGCTAGCTGAATGTTATGGTTATGATTGGTATGGTTATGGTTATTATTGTTATGGTTATGGTTGTTGTAATCTCACTTAATGTAAAAATAATTATTATTGTTGTAATGTTGGATGGTACAAGTCATGGTGAAAACATCAACCAAGTACATTAAGATAAGAATAGAGCCTGATTCTTTATTTTCGATAAGGACTAAAAATAGACCCTAAGTGAGATTAGATTAATGAATATAAACCCTTCAAATTTTACACATGAGCAGTCTTTAGTTGATAAAGAAGGTTTTTAAATCACAGGGTGTCAAGTAAGCTCTAAATCCCTTGATGTACAGATAGTCTAAAGGGAAGATGGGTGATAGGTGGTGTCAAGGGTAATGGGTGATATGTATGATATCCTCATGTGAGTTAATTTTTCCCTCCTATAGGTGACCTAAGAATGGAAATAGACAAGTCCATGTCATATGGTAGATGTAGACTGATCAATGTGGGAAGTCTACATGTGAAAGATGATTGTGACTTCTAACTTAATAAGATTCTTGAGAGCTGATTGCAACTTTATAATTTGTTATGATAGTAGGTCCTTTGATTTATTGTTGTATATGGGAAGCTAATCAATGTAGGAAGCTTCCAATAAATTTCCTATTTTTGATAAAGTTAACTTAGCCATCCTTCAAGGGAGTGGTCTAAGTTTATTGCCTTTGTTTAAAGTTATTGATAGCTATCCTTCAAGGGAGAAATCTACCTTACATTTGGCAATTTTTATTTTGCTTTTGTGTAGCTATCATTTAAGTAAGCAGTCTTTAATGCTTAAGATATTGACCCAAGTAATTATTGCAAGATTAAATGTGTTTAGACATGGACTAGTCTAATTAGGTCCAGAGGTTCACCTTTATGAGGGCAAAAATTTAACATAAGAAGGTAAATGATATGTGGAAGGGTGTGGTTTTGAGAGAAAATGACCATGGGATTCCATTTTGTTGAGGGTTTGAAGGGAATGTTCATGAATAGAAATTTTAGCCTTTCCCTTATCCTTTTGTTAGAATTGAGAGTGGGTAACCCTATAGATTATGTGGATAAAAGGAAGTGTTGGTTTAGCTTGTTGCTCGGGTTCCTCCTTACTCTTAGGTGAGAATGGGGGAATAGGAAAGTGTTGGGTAGCTTTGGATGATGGTTGGGTTGGTAATGGGTTCAAAGGAGGTTCATTTGATAACATATTATCCTTACCATAAAGCTATTGGATAATGGTTTTAAGAGCCTTGCAGTGTTCCATATCATGGCTAAGTATCCTATGGTAAGAACACACATGGTGGTCATTATACCATGATGGTTTTGGGCATGAAGGGTTAAAAGTTTTGATAGGGTCAAAAGGTTTGATAAGTGGTAAGTTTAAGGAAGAGGATTACAATAAACTTTGTAAAATGGTTGAATAGGATTCATGCAAAGGTGTTGGAGGTGATAGGTTTTTAGTTTTGGGAGACTTCCTAAAATTAGTTTTTACTATGGAAGTTATGGGTGGTGGGGTAGATTTGGTTTGTTGATTAAGTTAGGATATCTTGGTTAAGGGAGGTTCATATGATAACATATTATCCTCATATAATTTGTGGATAAGTGCTTAGAGATATTTACAATGCTCTATGTCATGTCCAGGTGTCTTATGGTATGCATAGACTAAGCTAACATGAAACCATTTTGGTTGAGGACATGAAGGGTCAAAAGTTTTGATAGGTTGGAAATGTTTGAGAGCTAGTAAGGTTAAGGAGGAGGTTTTCAATAACCTTTGTAAAATGGTTGAATAAGATTCAAGTAAAAGTGTTGGGGGTGATGGATTTTTGGGCTTTGGAGTGGGAGCCTTCTTATGAGTAGGCTTCACCCTAAAGTTGTTAGTTGTGTAATAGTTTTAGTAGATTGGTTAGGTTGGGGTTTCTTGGTTGGTTTAAAATTAGAATATTTAATATAAGGGCGGGTATGGGTCTATTTAGAGATGGTTTAAGAGATTCTACCCTTTTAATAGGTTTAGCTAAAGTTTTATTTGATGGACTTGATGGAGTTAAGTCCAATTTAAAAGATTGGTGAGCTATGATATGAATAAGAAGTATTCCTAGATTCTTGATGGGGTTGGTTAAAGAGGTGTAAGGATATTTAACAATTTTAGATGGAATTGGGTTGGATGGTTCCCTTATGGTTTTATAGGATGGAGTATTTGAATATGGGGTTGAGGTAGTGATAGGTTTGAGGGTGGATTCAAGTAAAGCTAAGTGTTCTTATTTATTTTGATAAGGGAGGCCAAGATGATGCTAGAAAGTGGATCTTTCAAGATTGGGTTGAGAAGTGAACTCTAAGCTTTGTACTAGATTAGAAAAGGGCTTGTAGATAGATTTGGTTCCTTAATCATTGATTTCAAGCTTAAACCCTTGGGTGGAGAAGAGGGAATGGTTTTCCCATCTATGTTTTTGGTGGAAGGTTCAAAATTTAGAGAAGATGTTTCTTCCATAAATGGAGTGGATAAGGTGACTATCAGAGGATTCACCAAGGTCTGAATAATGAGGATGTACGAGTCGTGGTTTCATGAGATGAAGTAAGTGAGTACCATAAAATGCTAAAGTAAATGAAATCAAATAAAAGACAATTGCATAGACAATTTAGAGAAAAGTCAATATTCCATTAACATAAGATGGCCAAAGTGAAGAATACATATAGGAGAGCACATAAGTAACTCCTCCACAAAAGGTGGTCAAAGCACCCCAAAAATAGACTGTAACTCCTCCATGAAAGGTGGTGAAAAGGTGCTAAAAATAGAGAAGTAACTCCCATACCCAAAATAGCCAGTCAAAGAAGTTACTTATGACACCTATGACACATCTATGACACACATCTCCACATAAGCTAGCCTATCCCACGAATGTAGAAAAACTCCATGTATGCACAAATATATAATTTCCTTAATTAAATAATAGGGAAAAATAAAAACCTACACTAACACCCCCCATAAGCGCAACTTAGGTGGGCAGTGTGAAAATATAAAATGGGTCCTGAAAACTAGGCCTGATGAGGTACCCATGTATAAAAGGAATCTCCCATAAGATAGAGAAAAGGAGAAAACCTGTAGGAAAAAAATTTCCCCCAAAAGAGAGACATAAATAAATGAGAAGGCTAGAAGGCCCCCTGAAGATGATGCTACTACAGATGTAGACCACACCCTAAGAAGAACTCGTAGATGAATGAACTTGCTCTTGGTGAAAGGTTTGGTGAAGATGTCTGCAACTTAATCTGAAGAATAGCAAAAGATTAAGTCAATGACCTGACTATGAATAAGCTCTCAAATGAAATGCATGTGAATCTCTATGTGTTTGGTCCACTGGTGCTGAACCAAATTCCTACAAATCTGAATGGTACTCTAGTTGTCACAATAAATGATGGTGGGCTACCTAATAGGAATGCCAAACTCAAAAAGAATCCCCTGGATCCAAATAGCCTCAGTAACTACATTAATATCTCCCTTGTACTCTACCTCTATGGATGATATACCAATAGCATTTTGCTTCTTGCTAGACCAACTGATAGGACCAAAACCTAGAGAGAAATTGTAACTAGAAGTGGACTTATGAGTCTGTGATCGCCAACCCAGTCTGAATCTGTATATCCAACCAAGTCAACCCCTATGCCAAATTTGTAATGAATCATGTATCTATGTGAACCCTGTATGTAATTAAAGATCCTCTTAGCTACTTTCCAGTGCCGCTCATGAGATTCTTGCATAAATCTAGAGAAAAGTCCCACTATATATGATATGTTGGGCTTGGTGTGAGTCAAGTAGATGAGATTGCCAACAATTTGTCGATACTAAGTGGCATGAACTAATGGTGAAGAATAATCAGCCTCAAGCTTGACTCCTGATAGAAAGGGAGTCAGAGATGGCTTGTAATCAACCATGTGAAACTAAGATAATATATCAAGAGCATACTTAGGTTGTGTAAGAAAAATCCCTGAATTTGACTATGAGATCTTGATGCCAAGGAAGTAGTGCAATAAACCCAAGTTTGTCATGTCAAATCTATCCTGGAGAGATGGCTTCACCACTGCAATAGTCGATGAAGAATTCTCGGTGATCAAAAGGTCATCAACATATATAACCAAAATCACGAGCGAATCATCCTGCCACAAGAAGTAGACATTGGGGTCAGAATGGCACCTAGTGAAACCCACTGTGAGAAGGAAGGTATCCATCTTGGCATACCAAGCTTGAGGGGCCTATTTGAGGCCATAGATAGATTTCCTAAGTTTGCATACTAAAGAAAAATCTTGAATAAATCTTAGCATCTGCTCCATGTAGATCTCCTCCTCTAGGTCTTCATGAAGAAAGGCACTCTTCACATCCATCTGGTGCACATCCCAATTATGTGCTATGGCAATAGCCTAGGTGAGTCAGATAGAGGTCATCTTTGCAATGGGTGCAAAGGTCTCTGAGTAGTCAATGCCTGCCACCTATGAGAAACTCTTGGAGACTAGTTGTGCCTTATACTTATCAACTAACCTATCTACTGCAAACTTGGTCTGATATATCCACCTACATCGAACCATCTTTCTCCCCTTAGGAAGTGAAGTCAAATCCCAAGTGTGATTTTTGATTAAGGAAGAATATTCTTTCTTCATAGCACTATCCCACTCAAGTACCCTTGATGCCTTTCAAAAAGTCTATGGATCCAAAACTAAAGCAAAGAAGGCATGTGGATCTCTTTGAAAATCCCCCCTAGTTCATCTGTCATTTACAAGATCTCCTGCCTAAGTGCCAGCACTCTCAAGTGTTTGTCTGGCCCAAAGTGGGCCAAAAGTGGGCGAGTCAAGTGCTAACTCCTCATCCTCTGGTTGACTAGAGGTGGATGACTCTGCATCACTATCCTCATTGTTTAAACTCAAAGAAGAAGAAGATGTCTCTCGCTCAAGAACTTGTTGTGGCTGATCTGAATCTGATGAGGAATCATCATGAAAAAGTAGATTTGATGGGGGAGAAGAAGTGCCAAGTGTTGAGTCTTTAGGACTCTCCTAAAAATGGACACTTCTCTCGATGAATAACTCATGAGTGACTAGATCTAGAAGGTGATACCCCTTAACACCATCCAAATATCCTATAAAGATGCAAGTCTTAGACTAATGTTCCATAGCTTTATGTTTCTTCTTCGGTATGTGGGCCATGGCTGGGGATCCAAAAACCCTAAGGTGCTCAACATCAAGTTTCCTTTTATGCCAAGCTTCAAAGGGTGTTATCCCTTTTAAAGCTTTATGAGGAACCCTATTTTGAATGCAACAAGCACAATTAATGGCTTCAGCCTAGTATTGTGGTGCTAAGGATTTAGAATGAATCATACAGCTACCCATCTCTTTTAAGAACCTATTTTTGTGTTCTACAACCCCATTCTATGAAGGACTGTAAATGACTATGCGCTATAAATCAATCCCCTCTATGGTGCAAAACTGCTCAAACCTATTACTGACATACTCCCCTCCATTATCAATTCTAAAAACCTTGATGGATTTCTTACTCTATTTCTCAACAAGAGCCTTGAAGTCTAAAACAATTTTAAACACTTGAGACTTTTGTTTGAGAAAATATATCCAAGTGTACCTGAAAAAATCATCAATGAAAGTGAGGATGTACTTGGCCCTTGTGAAAGATGGTTTGGGAAAGGGTGTTGATACATCACTGTGGACTAACTCCAAAGGTTGTAAAGCCCTCCAAGCTTTGCCATTGTCAAATTTTGCTTTGGGATGCTTCCTAAGGGAGCACCCCTCGCAAAGTCCTTTTGAGAATTGGACACAAAGCAAGCCAATGACCATGTCATGTTTGCAAAGTTGTTCAAGGTAGCGGTAGTTAAGGTGGCCAAACTACTCATGCCATAATTTGCTAACTCTATCTGAATGAGTCAACAATGTTGTTAGAGAAGAATCAGGAGTAAAATGTGAGAAGATGTATAACCTTGTTTGGTGATTTTCCCTACCCACTGCCACTGTAGTATCACTATGTAACTCCCTGATGGCCACTAAATCTGGTGAAACTCAACTCTCATGCCCCAACCAATGTGAGTGATTTGATACACTGATAGGAGATTGGTTAAAAGAGAAAAAACACTTAGAACATTATTGAATGTTCCTCCTTCTATTTCAACTGACCCTCTCCCTACAATGAAAATTGATGTGTCATCACCCAAACTAATTGAAGTCAGGCTACAAGGCTCTAAAGATGAAAACTCAACTAGGGAAGAGCCCATGTGGTGAGAAGCACCCGAGTCAATGACGCATGAAGATGTAGAATCTGTTGTAGCTACAAGGGCCTTTCCCTTTTCTTTCTCTTTACCTTTGCCTTTTGCCTTAGTATAATCTTGGGTAGATGAATTTTGCTTGATGGACTCAGGAACACCTATGTTGTGCTTTTTTAGAAGATGAGTTAGGTGATCTATTTGTTTTTTCATGCATTTGTGTTCATCATGCCATGTCTTTTTACAATAGGCACACTTAACCTTCTCCTTCTTAGGTTTAATATTAGAGGAGGAAGACTTAGTGTTGTTTTTGGTAGGATTATTGTTTTCTTTCTTCTTCTCCTGGTCCTTGATCTTTTTCTTCTTCTCCTTTGTTGAAGTCTTATCCTTACCATTTACAGCTATCAAAGCTTGGGGTTGAGTAGACTTCATTCTGCCCATTTTAATTAGCTTATCTTGCTCTCTAGTCAAGTCGGTAATGAATGAATCCAAAGAAGGCATTTTCCATGTAGTGCCAATGGCACTTTTTGTGGTATAAAAAGTGGAGACAAAGACTGAATATCATAGACCTAACTTTGCAAGAATAGAAAGGATGAGTTGATCATATTTTTTCTCTATCCTGCATTTTTTCAATTGTAATCTAAGGGCCTTAAACTTAGTGAAGAAGTCCTGTAGGGTGTCAAAGTTGCTAGGACTTAGACTTATGAGTTCATTTTTGAGCTCATGACCTCTCATCTCATCAAGTTTCTCAAATAAGGTTTCTAAGGTGTCCCATATGTCTTTAGGAGTCTTGGAGGTTTCTAAATGGAAGATAAATTTTGGAGACATAGACAAGCTCAATAATCCATAGGCTTCATCACTACTGTTGTACCACTTGACCTTTTTAGCATCAGTGCTGGGTTTTACTTCAATACTCATAGTGATCTTATACAACCCTTTACTTCTAAGAATGATTAACATTTTAACCTTCCATTCATAATAGTTGAAGGGTGTTAAGGGTTTAAGATAAAAATAATCTATTTTAATCTAAATTTAGGTGAAGTTGTGTTGATTGCAAGTTGTGAAATTATGTAGAAAGGAGAATGAAAATAAAGATTGCAAGTGATAAAAAGCAATCACACCCCCTTGAAATTTCAAGCACCCCCCCTCAAATATGAAAATTCATGCTCAAAATACTTTAGGCTCAACTGAGAATGTATCTTAAATCAATTAGTGCAAGACTTTAAGCAAACAGGACGTCAAACTCAGTGGAAAATGCATCTTGGGAGACCCAAATTTTTGGCACTTTATAAAGTAGTGCATTTTTGAAAACTATCTATTCTAAGTTGTGTAAAATTGAAAAATAAGCACTTTTGCAAAAGATGGAACTCGAATTTGAGCTACCGTTTGTAAGATTTTAAAGTTTTAATTTCTCGTAAACTAGTAATTTTACAAAAAATAACACTAAAACATTAAAAAATGCCTATTTTGAGAGATAAATTAGCCTTCAAACCACTCGTTGGACTCAAAACAAATCAAATAATCCAAATAAGGTATTTTTGAGGGGGAATTGGCCTCTTGCCAACCCGGGCCTCACTCTTCGTCTTCGACAATCGAATATATAAGCTTTAAAATACTCAAATATTGATCAATCAAAGAACCCCCCTAAAAAAAATATGATTTGACACTTTATATTAGTGTGTTTACAACTGCCACTAGTAATAAATACTAAGTGGTCTTTATTTCAATGCATTACAAAACCCTCATGAAGAGCATATGCTGAAAATACAACTTTGGCATAATATCAAGAGAAATAAATAGCACCAATGTGATCTACTCAAAAAATCATGCATTTTTAGAAAAATAATTGTCTCGATATGAGGTCTTATGTGAAAGTTATGATCCTCTGAAGTTCTCAAAATGAGAACTGTGCAATGTCATGACTGAGAATTTTCTATTTCTAAAAAATCTTAGCATCAAAATCAAAAAATGTCTACACTAGTGTATAGAGCATGAAAAAATAGCCAAAATCAACAAAAACTTTGTGGGAAAAGGAGTCTGTATGAGCAAGAATGAAGCATTTGAAAATTGCCTTCAAAATTGTAATTGCCAACGGAGAGGGGTCCTGTTGTAGCTTTTATAGCATATTTCTACAAAGTATATAGAATGTATGCAAAAATTGAAAGATACCCAAATGGTTTTCTTGGGCTGTGAATAAAACTCAGAAGGCATTTTTCTTGCTGATGTATAGAAGATGCAAATTTAGTGTAAAATAGATGCCTTTAACCAGAAAAAATGACCCCAGCAACTAAAAAATAGCATGAAAAGATAGAATCAGTGACCAAGAGATTGCAAAGGCATGTGACAACTTGAAATTTTGATTAAAACATAAAATATGTAAGCCGATTGATAGAAACAAGATTATTGGATCTTGTAAAATCTCCCTTGCATGTATGTGGAGAGACCAAACAAGCCATGGAAGGAACAAGAGCACATAGAACTAGAAATATCTCCTAGAAATTTTTTAATTTCACAAAAAAATGCCTTAACAAAGCTCTAGATTTCAATGAAAGTAATAACAAAATAGACAACCAGTTACCGGGGTGGCTCTGATACCATATTAGAGGATTCACCAAGGTCCGAATAATGAGGATGCATGAGTCGTGGTTACATGGGATGAAGCAAGTGAATACCACAAAATGCTAAAGTAAATGCAATCAAACAAAAGATAATTGCATAGACAATTTAGAGAAAAGCCAATATTTCATTAACATAAGATGGCCAAAGTGAAGTATACATATAGGAGAGCACATAAGTAACTCCTCCACATAAAGTGGTCAAAACACCCCAAGAATAGACTATAACTCCTCCATGAAAGGTGGTGACAAGGTGCTAAGAATAGAGAAGTAACTCCCATACCCAGAATAGCTAGTCAAAAGAGTTACTTATGACACCTATGACACATCTATGACACACATCTCCACATAAGCTAGCCTATCCCACAAATGTAGGAAAACTCCATGTATGCACAAATATATAATTTCCCTAATTAAATAATGGGGAATAATAAAAATCTACACTAATAGTGACCTCTTTTAAATGAGTGATTTCCAAAGGAAGAGTAGGTAAGTCTATGGTGGGAGAGGAAGGTGTAATGGTGTCAAGTGAAAGGAAGGAATTGGTTGCTTCCTTTGTTTGGTTGTCCAAAGGAATGCGAAGTGATTCCCCTACTTCAATGAGTAGGGTGGAAGAAGTAGTAGTAATAGGTTTATCAATAACAACATTGATTGTGTGCACCTCATAAGTGTCAGATGATTCTGGTTGGATTTTGTTCACTAAAAGGGGAAGTGGAAAAGATTGTTTGGTTTCCTTGATTGTTATTTTTAAATAAATTTGTAAAGGTTCTACTTGGTCAACAAGTGGATTCATTAAGGTTGGTGTTATTATAGTTTCTTCAATTGTAGGTTTACTAAGGCCCAGATGAGAGTGTACCAATGTCTTAGTTATCACATTAGGGTATGAAACTATTTGTAAGTTATTTAGTTGTCTTGAAGAGCCTAGTTAGTTTGATAGGTTAACAAGTTGGTTGGGTTGATAGGTTAGCTGATTAGTTAAGGGTGATGAAATTGATTGGGTTGAAAAGGTGGGTTGAGGTTGATATGATGGTTAGGGGAAATGGCCTAAGCTTTGACAAGGTTGGGGTGATTAAGATGATAGATGCTAATAGGTTGTTGGTTGGGCATGATAAAAATTAAATGGTTGATGATAAGCTATTGGCTGGTTGGAAGTGAAGTTGTATTGATCATGGATACCAAAAATAGGTGGCCTAAGTTTTGAATCTAATCTAGTTATCCAATATGTTATCATTACAACAAACTCAGGTGATAGTTCGGGTGAAGGTTGATAGTTTGTGGGTTAGTTGAAGTTGGAGTTTGATGAGTTATAGGTAAGGTTAGGTTGATTGTAGATAGGGTTGGGTTGGTTATAGATGAGGTTGGGTTGATTATTGGTAAGGAAGGTAACATAAGTGGATTGTGATGTAAGGTACTGATTTAAAGTGAAATGATTGTTCTCGAAGATCCTAGAAAAGTTAGGATCTCCAAGAGAGAAAATAGGAAAGCTCTCTATTGAACAAGGTAGTGAAGATGAGGTATTGAAAAATAGGTTCTTGGTTGGTTTAATTATTGAATTTGTAGTCTGGTAAAGACTATGTGAATAATGGAGAGAAACACAACTCACACCTCAAATAAGAAGTAAGCAAAAGAAAAGATTCAATGAAATCAAATCATACACTAAGAAATGTTAAATCCTAGAGTTTCAATTATATCTCTTTTGGCTTAAGCCTTAGAAAAGTGTGAAGAGGAAATTGGTTTGAATATGTCCTAAACAAGGTAGTCTATGTTTGGTTTCAGTTTGTGTTTAGGCACTCAAGAAGAAGTTTGTATTGGATCAAGTACATGGCTTTGTGCTTTGGGATTTCTCCCCTCACTTCATGATCCCACAGCCAGTGTGGACGCTTAGCCAATATATACTGATTACCAAAGTTTATACTCAGCTAGAGAGTTAAGTTGGTTATCCCCTTGGTGATTACATCCAAGTATGATAACTAGGAAAGGTTAAGGTGATCTACTAGGTGATAAAATCCTAGACAGGATTTATCTCAAGTGAATTTTATATTTGTTTTGTGCAAGTGGTTTGGATGTGTAACATTTGTGAACTATGGTTAATTTTCTTTGCTTAATTAATCTAGGTGAACAAGAAACAAGCAAACAAACAATGGATGCAAGGTTTATTATAAAGCCAAAATAAAATTTTAGATTTATTTAAATTCATATAAAATGTCTAAATACAAGATGAAAATGCATGTCCTAATCCTAGGATGATTTATCTTTTTATTTCTTTTAAAGATGCAAAGAAAATAAACTTTAACTTTTCTAAAAATGCAACTAAAACTTGCATTTTTGTTTTTTCTTAAGAAAGAAGGAAGGCTTAATTTTTTCAGAATGTAAATAAATAAATTTCACTAATTCAATTATAAATTTCTTAAAACATCTATGAACCCAAGAAAACTCAAGGGTCACACTGGGTGTGCCAAAATGTTTCTATCTAATTTTTTCTTTTTCCTAAGTGTGAAAAGTAGAAACTAGTTATGAAGGGTGTGAAAAAATACTTATTAAAGTGTGCACATTGGATCAAATTTATTGTATATATCTCCTCTTTGTCTTGTGAGGATGACCTAAAAATAATAAAATACTAAAATAATTTTTTTTTAGACAAGTATATGGGTGGATTGCCTAGCGTGAGCTAAATCCTAGAAGCAAAAGCTTTCTAGGAGGCTGTCAATCCATCTATTTTAAACATTTAATTGAGATGATAAAATCAATTTATTATTGCATTAAATTATATAAAACTGAAATTAAAACCAGAAAACAACTAAATTTAATACAATAATTAAATTCTTTTCTAAGTTAACCCAAAATAAAACAACTAGTTCCATTATGCTAATGCTGAAAATTGGTTAAGGCAAAATGGTGGTTTTGGTTTAGTTTATGACAAGAGTCAAAAGGAAATGATAAGGTTTTGATTGAGTTGGTAAACGTTTAAATGGGTAAATTATAGTCAAGAAAGGGAAGATAAATGGTAAAATGTATTATGAGGTCAAGAGGTCAAGATGACAAAGAGGTAAAAGGGGTAAATGGTCAAGGTGGTAAGAAGGAGATAAAAGGTGAATGGAAAAAGAAGTAAATGGATAAGATGGTAGGGAGTTAAAGGGGATTAAAAGAGGAGAGTAAAATGGGTTAAAGGTGAGAGGTCAAATAAATAAGAAGGCCAAGAAATAAAATAAATGGAATACAAAAAAGCAAACAAATGTTACCTTGATGCTTGATGAAGATGTTGTTGATGGAGCTTGAGGAAATTTCGGTAGAGCTTCATTGATTTTATATTTTCTCCTCCAAGATGATGATAACCTCCAAAATGATTACCTCCTTTAAAAACTTGCAACAAAATGTTAAGAACTAAACACTAACTTATAAATTTACCTTTGGTGAAGGAGGGTGGGGGGGGGGCGGGTATTTATAGCATTTAATGTGAAGAAACATGCCAAAATAGAGGAATATTGAAGCAATTTGAATTTCTCTAAGTGGGGATCATAAATAATTCAAGGATGAGGTTTTTGGGATTCCTACCTTGATCATAAGTCTCCCATTTGGGTTGGTGTGTTTTTCACCTTACACATGATTCCAATTTTGAATGGGAATAATGCACATGGGTTTAAATGAGACCAAAAACTTTTCACCACCCTTTCTTGTCTTTATCCAAGCACTTAAAGAGATGGCTCACCAAATGTGGCACCATTTTCCATGTGGTGCCTAAATTAGTCAAGGATGAGGTTGGTGGGGATCCCCATTTGGGTTGGTGAGTCTATCGTTTGGGTTAAGAAGTCAAAAATGGGTACCCTTTGTCTTTAAAGAGGTAGGTATCTCATTTTGAAGACTGAGATAGTGGGTTCCATAGTGAATAGTGATAGTGAAAGTAATTTCAAATAGTATTTTTGAATAGGAGAATTATGATTTGGTTAGGTTAAGAGGGGTTGGCTAAGGATTAACAAGGTCTATGGGGTCTTTAGGGGGTTCTGCGATATTTAGTCATAAAAAACTATAAGTGTGTAGTTTTCTAGTGTATACAATGGCAAAGAGGTAAAAGGGGTAAAAGGTCAAGGTGGTAAGAAGGAGGGTGAATGGAAAAAGAAGTAAATGGATAAGTGAGTAGGGAGTTAAAGGGGATTAAAAGAGGAGAGGAAAATGGGCTAAAGGTGTGAGGTCAAAGAAAGAAGAAGGCCAAAAAATGAAATAAATGGAATATAAGAAAACAAACAAATGTTACCTTGATGCTTGATGAAGATGTTGTTGATGGATCTTGAGGCAATTTTGGTAGAGCTTCGTTGATTTGATATTTTATCATCCAAGATGATGATGACCTCTAAAATGATGACCTCCTTCAAAAACTTGCAACAAAATGTTAAGAACCAAAGACTAACTTCCAACTTAACCTTTGGTGAAGGAGAGGGGGGGGAGGGTATTTATAGTATTTGATGTGAAAAAAATGCCAAAATAGAGGAATAGTGAAGCAATTCAAATTTATCCAAGTGGGGCTCATAAATAAGTCAAGGATGAGGTTGTTGGGATTCTCACCTTGATCATAAGTCTTCCATTTGGTTGGTGTGTTTTCCACTTTGCACATGAATCCAATTTTGAATGGGAATCATGCACATGGGTTTAAATGAGACCAAAAACTTTTCATCACCCTTTCTTGTCTTCATCCAAACACTTAAAGAGATAGATCACCAAATGTGATGTCATTTTCCATGTGGTGCCTAAATTAGTCAAGGATGAGATTGGTGGGGATTCCCATTTAGGTTAGTGAGTCTACCATTTGGTTTAAGAAGTCAAAAATGGGTGCCCTTTATCTTTTAAGTAGGTATGTATCTCATTTTGAATACTAATTTCACGTGTGAAGGCAAAATATATGTTGAATGATGGCCCCTTAAGGGAAAATTCTCTATATTTCAATGGGGGCCCCTTGTGATGCTTAAATGAGATCATTATGCACATTGGGAAAGGGTCCCAGGTGGGGTATGATGTCTCACATCAAGACACATCACTTATAAGACATATTACTTGCCATATCACCTTCCATGTCACTTACCATGTTATATGCCATATCACTCACCATGTCATATGCCATGTTATCATGAATAGTGATAGTGGGTCCCATAGTGAATAGTACTTTTGAATAGGATAATAGCGATTTTGTTAGGTTAAGAGGGGTTGGTTAAGGATTAAGAAGGTTTACGAGGTGTTTAGGGGGTTTTGAGGCATTTAGTCATTGAAAACTGTTAGTGTATAGTTTTATAGTGTCTACATTTTGCCCTTTTTTGTTATGCATCTTTAAATTAAAAAGCAAAAAAATAAAAAAAATCACTTGGTTGAAGGTCAAGGTGCCCTAAGTATGGGAGGAGGTGTTCCCCCTCAAACTGAGAGTTGATGAGGAAAGGTTGACTCAAGTATAGATTTGATAAAAACTTAGTGGGGAGGCATTAGGTGGTGCCACAAGGTTGTTGGGCATGTGAAATGCCAATGGGTTCAAAAAATGTGTCTAAATGCAATAGTCAAGATTGTGCAGAGACTAAAGCTACCATGTTGGTAAAGATAAGTTTAATCCTAGAAGGACACATGATAGGGATAACTAGTTCATAGTGTTGGGCATAACTGATTGAGTTAGGCATATTAAATCATCTAGATAGGCTTGGTGTTAGTCACAAGTATCCAAGGTAGGAAGTGATCTTGTAAAAAAACATAATTGTTCAGGTCATGCAAGAGGTGATACAATTGGTTAAAAGTTCAACATGGCAAGTTGGTCATTATGATTAAAAATTATTACAAAACATGTAAATGTTCTAGGTTAAAAGCAACCAACATCAAGGTGGATGTAGTGAAAGTATGGGTGGAATGGCTATGGGTTGGAAGAGGACGGCTGAGCTGACTCTAGATGTACTCGGTAAGTGGACACTACCTACATAGTTCCATGGATAGGAATCCAAAAAAAATGTCAAGTCAAATGTAGTTCTTCTGAGGTGAAAAGTGTTAGTTAACTTGGTTTCCCCAAGTTGATATCATATAGTTAGGTCCAGTTGAAGGACGTTGGAGAAAGAGAAGCATCAAAGGGTGGAGTGGAAAAGATGGCTATCAAATAGTTTTTGATGGTTGTGGTAGAAATGGTGGATGATATTACCTATGATGCAATTAGATGGTTGCATCAACTTGTTTCCAAACAAGATTCGATTTTCACATTCAAGAAAGGAAAATGAGAAACTAAGAAGAAAGGACAAGGGTTTGTACATACCCAGATTGTGGACTTGCATACTAAAATTAGACAATAGCGGGAACTCCTCTTTGGTTGTGGAGGATGACACCTGAAAGAGAAAGAGACTAAAACATGAAAAATGTTAGATGACAAGAAAGTGGACTGCCAAGCAAAATCTTAATCCTAGAAGCGCGAAGACTTCTCGGAGGATGACAGTCCATTATTAAAAAATAGAATATTTGATAGAAATAGAAATGAGGAAAGACAAAATGAAGGAAATAAAAGCAAATGCGTACCTGATATGTAGCAATTTTCTTTGCACAGTCGCTGACATCGGTGGTTATGCTGATGTCGATCAAGGAAGGTCACCGACGTCGGTTAGACTGCCAACGTCAGTAGGGGCAATGGTCGAGGTCGGTCGGGGTAATGGCTAGAGACAAGTTTCAGGGCTGGGTTTTTGGTCTGCAAAGTGGTCTGAGCTTTCATTTGAGGGTTAGAGAGACTATTTGGGGTTCAGAGGGACTGTTTGGGGGTCTCTGCAGGGCTGATAGTATTGTCTGGAGAGTGACTAGCTGAGTAACAGAGGCAAAAGGGGGATGAATGGGAGACAGGGATTTGAGAAGGCCTTTCAGCCTCTCAGAGAAGGATAGGGAAGGTTATGGGTAGTGGGATAGATTAACAGATAAATTCAAATAAGAAATGAAATGAAAACAAGGAAGTACTTACCTCCTGCTTGCTGAAGGAAGAATGGAGAAAATCTATTGTTGAAGCTGTTGACGGACCTGTAAATGCCAAGAGCCTGGAGCTATCTCTGTAGGGTACCTGTAGCTACTGATGCTTGCTGTGTGAGGGGGGAGAGAGAGAAATAGAATGCCAAGCACCAAAAGAGTTCACATTCATGGGGGTAGCAACGGATGCAGAAATGCATTTTTGAAGGCAACTGACGTCGGCAGAACTGGTGACGTCGGCCACATAATGACCGACGTCAGCGACAGAAGAATGGGGACACAGGCTAAAATTAGCCTCTGTCTATTCTTACACGCTTCCAAGTCAAAGGGCCATGGGAAAATGGTCGAGGAAGGTATAAATGGATGTGGGAGGAAGGATTAAGAGGGGATTTGGGCAATAAAGGCTAGGAGAGAGGTGGGGGCATCCAAGGAGGAGAATCTGAGGTGGCATGGGTGAGGTGGAAAGGGGACAAATTAAAATATTTGATTATTTTAATTTAATAATGGAGGGGGCTAGGACAAGTGCTGGGACATGGGTCAAGGGGGGCCAAGGGGGAAGGACGACTAAGGTGTAGACACAATTTCAGTGTCTACATTTGCCCCTTTTTGTCTTGTTGGTTGTTCTTAACGAACTGCAAGACAAAAATAGGAGTTGGTTGCCCCAAGTATGGGATGAGGTGTTCCCCCCTCAAAGCAGGAGGTGAGGGAAGGGAACCTAAGATCGAGTGTCGATTTGACAGAGAGGTGGATGGAGAGGATGAAGGTGGAGTGTGAACGCTATAAAGGGGGAGATTACACGTATACCACACCACGCGGTAGGTCGATCAAATTGCCATGGTCAAAGGGTCAAGGAGTGCTAGAATCAAAATAACTGAGCCCCAGCATTTAGTCGTAGCTGATTGGGTTATTCAGTCCAAGCTGTAGCTCCAAATGGTCATCATGTTCTAGGTATCTTGGGCTCAGGAAGTGCTCCTAGAAAACACAAAAAAAGCCACAAATAGTAGGGATCAACTTGCTCATGATCTAATACTTGTGAAGGTCAGGTGATAATTTTCTAACTAGGTGCGAGGTAGCAAAGGCAATCAAAACAACCAAGGCAGAGTTGTCTCGAAAGGGGTCGAAGGGGATAGTCGCGATCTCTGAGGTCTGATGGTCGAGGGATGAAGGCAAAAGTGATCTCAAGGGTGCCCCAAGGGGCTAAGATAACTACTACTGGAGAGTTGATTGATCGGGGGCTTAATTTTGGGGGTAATGTGAAAAAAGAGGTTTGAAGGCTGTCGACATCGGTGATAAAACTGACGTCGATGGCCCAAAGGGACTGACGTCGGTAGAAATCAGCCGACGTCAGCATCTTAGGGCACATCAATGCCGACATCGGTGGCCTACCAAATCTGACAAAACCAGATTGGTGGCCCACCAAAAGTCATTTGTGCTTTTGTTGACTGAGAGAAAAGGAGCTCTGGAGCTAATTGAGTGAAAGTGACCCAGAGTGGACCAAGGAGCGATGTGAGGTGGTAGAGAAGCATTGGTGGAGAGAGAGAGAGTTACTTGGAGACACAGAGGAGGTTGCAAAGTTAGTTGTGGGCTAGCAGGAGCTTGTAGATACAGAGACATGATGGCCATGGTAGAGGGGAGTAGAGGACCCATGGGAGGTCCACCACCAACAGCACCCATCGTGCCACCATGCTGACGACGTCGAGATGAGGTAGGAGGGTCTCTGAACTTGGTTTGGTTATTTTTTTAATTTGGTTTGACTTTTGAATTTTTTGTTTAGGGTAGAAATTGAGGGGGGAGGGTAGCTAAGAAGGTGGGTAGGGGGTCTAAGATAGATTAAGAGTGATTTGGGAGGGATTAGGGGGGTTTAGGACTAAGAAATGGGGAAGCCCTAAATTTAGGGCTCGCCCAATTCAGCCCTAGGGCCAAACCAGTCACCGATGTCGGTGAGTGTTCACCGATGTCAGCTAACCAGTGACCAGCATCGGCCGACCAGTGATCGATGTTGGTCACTCACCTGCCGACGTCAGTCACTAAGTGATCGATGTTGGTTAGATGAGTGCCGTCGCTGGCATGCTAACTAATGTCGATGGATGCCTGGTCGAAAGGAGTGAAAAAAATGGTCAAGTCAAGGGGTTGAAGCCATGCCAAGGGCTTTTTGGGGGTTAGAATAGGCATAGACAGCTAGGTAGATTGGTCAAATAAGAATAGTAGGAAAAGTTGTAACATGAGATTGACTTGGGGTGGATGGAGGCGAGGTAAACTCTGATGCTGTGAGATCACCTCCCGACCTTACTGACACAGATGCACAGAGGCGTGATGGTCGAGGAGTGGGCACAAATGAGTGCAGTTAGACTAAGCAAGCTAAAACGCTACTACAGAGTGGTGCGAGATGTGAGCCTGATAGTGGTGTTGATCGAGCGGTGGGATCATGCCACCAACACCTTCCACCTACCCACAGGAGAGCTGACGGTCACGGTCGAGGACGTGTATCAAATTTTGTTGCTGTCGATGCACGGAGTTGACATCTATGCATGCTTGAGAGAGGTGCACGATATCCACATGGTCACGCTATTTGGGGAGCACATCACGGAGATGAGCTACCATTCAGCCAGTTTTGCCTATGATCCTTGGTATGTGGTAGATGAGGATGCACATTGGCTGGCGGCCCTGATGATGATTGGCATCATAGTCTATGCATTGCTAGATGCAGAGGGAGGTAGGTTTCCAGTCGCCATGACCAGAGTTTTGATAGAGATGATTGAGTGGCAGATAGTGTTCACCTGGGCACTAGTGTTTTTGGCTCAAGTTTACAGGGAGCTGCAAGGATTAGTCGACGGAAGCGGTATAGCTTGTGCATGGGCCACCTGCTACATTGCTGGGTCTACGAGCACATCACAGTGACACACCCTCTCAACCTCCCAGTGGCGATTCAAGCCAGTTTCAGGGTTGGATTCAGGTGATGGCGCGAGGTGATGGTGCAGACGTGGGTGGATGGAGTGGTCAGGGATATCGACCACTACCGAGGGGTGCTGGAGGCCCTGATCCCATCGAACATTGTTTAGAGACCATACCTAGGATATCTAGCATTTAGAGACTAGGGAGAGTAGATGGTCGGGTCATAGAGTAGGCAATGGGTTAGAGGTAGGTGAGCCGGTGAGCTTGAGAGGATCTTAGCAGATAGAGTGCGATGCTAGTACAGGCTGCTATAGGATGTACCTCTTGTGTTCCCATAGTACAGGTGGGATGATATTGAGGCACCGCTCCCACTATCAGAGGAGATAGAGGAGGAAAATTTTGAGGAGTTATCGATAGGACCTAGGATAGCTGACCCAGGGTGTACAGAGACCTACTCAGCATGGTGGGCAGGTCAGTATATAGGGGTGCAGGTGGGTCCCCAGCTAGATTTGCAGGCTGTCACCGGGGAGCAGGATATAGCCTGCAAGGAGAGGGACATAGCGCGGTAGGAAAGGGACGTGGCACAAGCCTAAGTGACCATTTTACAGGGACAGGTCATAGTTTTATAGGGGCAACTGGCAGGGGTGACAGGACAGGTGACAGAGATGATAGGTCGGGTGGCTGCTCTAACAAGACAGGTCACTCTGTTATAGGGACAGTTGGCTGTAGCCTAGGCACAGGTAGTGGTAGGACAGGTATTTGGGGGGTAGGGCCCATTGTAGTTGTTGTCTCAACAACTAGCATTTTCATAGGGGCCAAGATAGTCAGTGTCATTGTAGCTAGCATTTTCACTGCTATAGGGCTCGGTACAGGGGATGGCAACAGGGTGGATGGGTCCACCGCAGACTATGCCTATTGCTAAGTATAGGACTGCGCTAGATGAGATCACGTATTATGAGCGAGCTATAAGAGATTTCCCTCAAATACAATGATACAATGAGATGTGCGATGAGCAGAGCCGACAGAGGTCTGCGTCACGAGCGATGACTTTAGGCGCATGCAGACAATGCATATTAGAGAGCGGTGATGACACAACTTCGTCCAGGCCGCCACCACCACCACCACCACAGCCACAACCATGAGGCCTAATTTTGATATTATTTTGATGTGTATATACTGGCCTGTGAGCTAATGATGAGAGATGTGCTATATTTTTTTTGAGAGAGAGACAGACACAGATTGTGTCTATTGTATAAAACTATTGATATATATATATATATATATATATATATATATATATATATATATATATATATATATATATATATATATATATATGAGATGATTTTTTGACCATGGACATGTGTTATGAGAAATTGTTATTATGGATGTGCTATGTTATGACATTTTGATTTGATGCATGATGTTTATGATACTATGTGATGATGAATGTGTTATGTTTTAATGATTATGATGAGGATTAATGATATTGATGAAAATGATTAATGTAATGATGCTTTATGATAATGATAATGATGTGAATGGTTTATGATTTTAGATTAGATGATGATGCTTAATGACTATGGATGTTTAATGTTTATGATTTACAGATTATATGATGTGGATGTTTAATGGTTTTGATAGTGATGATTAATGACTATGATGGACATGATGAAAATGATTATGCTAATGATTGTGATGTGATTGATAGGCGACAAGCAAATGAGATGGGAGAAAATGACAAAGATAATGGCTGAGCTAACCCCAGAAGACCCCATGTCAACTGAGTGCTGCCTACATAGCCCTTGTCCTAAGGGCCTCAGGCCAATGTAGTTCTCGCAAAGAGGGAGGAAGAGTCAAAGGGATTGATTGCTTGTGGTCTAAGTCAGGTCATAGGTTAGAAGAGGATAGGGTTTGTCCATTTTTTCAGATGAACAAACGGGGGTGGTCAAGCTAACCCCAGAAGATAGTCATGTCATCTGGGTGCTGCCTACATAGCCCTGATTAGAAGGGCCTCAGACCAATGTAGTTCAAACAAGGAGACAAAGTGGTCGAGAGTTGGTCTAGTCATGAGAATGGTCTAGCACGTCCCATATGTCTGAGAGAACATGTTCGAAATGATGAGGAAAAGTCAAGGTTTTTCACCCCTAGCAATTGCCCATATTAGGTGATGGACATATGCTAAAAATGAAATGAGTCTATTTATGCACCAGCAAGTAATGGTTTATGTTGGACATAAATTGAGTAGTCAATAGTTTCCATGTGTATTAGTGTCCATAGAAACTAGTCTGAATAGGTTAGGTGAGTGGTCAGAAAAGAGGGTTGAGCTGAGTTGATAAATGACAAATGATGCAGTTTGAATGTGACCAAAGTGTAAAAGAAGTGAAAGGCATTTGTGCCCTTTCATTGACAAGGACTAGAATGATAGCATAGATAGGGGTTATTAGAACTAAGGGCCCCATTCATGCATTACATCGTTGACCAGAGGTTGTGTTAGAGCGGTAATCGAATCACTTTGAAATTAAAGTGAGCTTGAAGTCCCTTGAGCAGGTGTTATGATAGGAGGAGGATAGGGTAACCCATTTTAGAACAGAGATAACCTTGCCCCTTTTTATAGGAGACCCTGAACAAATACAAGCCAAGTCCATGACCCATTTTTTTTTTTTGGGTGCAGACTGATCAATGCGGGAAGTCTACATAGAGATGTCATTTTGCTTTGGTGGTCATTTGTGAAGCTGATCGATGCGAGAAGCTTCTAAGAAAATTGCTATTTATAAAATGATTTAGTCATAGCCATCCTTTGAAGGAGTGGTCTATATTTTGCTTTATATATTTAAGGGCTTTTGAATAGCTGTCCTTTGAGGGAGTAGTCTATTAGCTACAGCAATGATAGTACAACTATCCTTCGAGGGAGCAGTCTGTCTTTTTGATTTGATTTTGTGACCTTGGATATTTTGACATCTCAACTTATTTTTGATAGAATTTTGAGTCATGGAAAAGACTATAGAAGTTCAAGGGCTCCCTTTTATTAGGACAAAGCATCCATACGTCATAAAAGGGTTATAGAGGATTTGTTAAGGGGAATAGGGTTGAAAAGAATGAGGATTAAGAGGACAGGGATTGCTCAAGGGATGAGCTCAAGTTAAATGTCAAGTGGACGAGTACTCAACTAATAGTAGAATGGTCGCAGATGCAACACATTAAGAGGCTCAGGTTCTAGCCGTATATCGAGAGAGGACAAACGATAAGTCCCTGACCCATACTTGTGTGTGATGATGAAAGGTCTGAGCCAATTAGGGGCAAACTTGCCTCATTTACTTTGTTCCATATTGGTCACATGCTGATTCTCTTTGAGGACGAGGTCTCCGATGTTGAAATCTCGTTCTCACAAATTTTTATCATAGGCTCGCTTGATGCGATTTTGATAGACATGGAGATGGTTGAGGGCAGCAAGACGACGCTCGTCAAGTAACTCAAGTTGAGCTAAGTGATCTTGACAAAAGTCATCATTAGAGAGAATGTCATGCAGAGAGATGGGATCTATACTTTGAGAGGTAGGATAGCCTCTATTATGTACACGAGAGAAAAAGGGGTAGCACCCATAGAGGTTCGGATGCTAGTGCGATAGGCCCACAAAGTGAAGGGAATGTGAATGTGCCAATCCATTCCAGTGTCGTTGACCACCTTCATGAGAATTTTAGTCAAAATTTTGTTGGAAGCCTTAGCCTGCCCATTTACTTATGGGTAGTAAGGCGAAGAAAAGCTGAGCTTGATGCCAAATGAGTCATAGAGCTTCTGGATGGTCTTGTTTTTAAAGGACTTACCGTTATCGGTGATGATTTTGTGAGGAACACCGAAATGACAAATGATGTGGGTGCTGATAAAGTCGATAATCTTGTCGACTTTTGTGAAGACAAGAGGAATGGCTTCCACCCACTTGGTGAAATACTCAGTGGTGGTGATGATGGATTGATGACGAAGGGACGAGTGAGGGTTAATCTCACCAATGAGATCTAAGCCCCACTGAGAAAAAGGCTAGAAATCTTGAGTGAATTATAAGGCGTGGCTAGGGAGATGAAGCAAGTTAGAGTGCTGCTGACACTTGATGCAACACTGAACATAGTCACTACAGTCTTGATGAAGAGTGGGCCAATAATAGCCCAGGAAAAGGATGCGCTTAGAAACTGAATTCCCACTGAAGTGTCCACCACAAATCCCATCATGGACTTATTTAATGGCATGAGAGGCTTCAATAGAGGTCAAACAGTGAAGAAGGAGGCCGTCGAAGCCTCGCTTATAGAGAAGACCCCCTAGCATGGTATAGCGAGCTGTGCGCTTGATGAAATCTCACCATGCATTGCTAGAGAGGTTGAGAGGAATGACAGAAAGAGATAAGTAGTCCACAAGTTGGTTATACCAATCATCTCGTGGACTAGAGTTTATGGTGTTGACATGATTGATGTTAGGAGAGATGTATGAAGGCAACGGCACACGATGCACCATAACAAAAAGTCTAGATGATGATGATGAAGATGGAATATGTGAGGCAAGAGAAGCCATGGTGTTAGCAAACTTATTTGTGGATCGAGGAACAGTCTGCAAGAGGTAATGGTCGAAAGAGGCCAGAAGAGTGTCAGCACAGTTTTTGTACCTTTGCAAAATTTCATTTTTATAGAGGTATGAACCATTGACCTGATTGACAACGAGCTACGAGTCATCAAAGATGTTGATGGACTTGATGCGGAGAGAAAGTGTGGTTTGAAGTCCCAAAATTAAGGCCTCGTATTCGGCAATATTATTGGTATAATCAAAGTCAAGCTTGAAAGATAGAGGCATGGGCTCCCCTTCAAGTGGGATGAGAATGACACCTGCACCCCCACTGAGTTGACATTTGGAGCCATCAAGGAACATGGTCATTTGATAGACGGTGTCATCAGTGGAAAGCGCAATGATAGACTCATCAGGGAACTCGCACTGTGAAGGTTGATTGTCGGTAAGAGGGGCATTTGCCAGTTGGTCAGCGATGGTCTGCCCCTTGATAGATTTTTGCTAGATGAATTTAAAGTCAAACTCAGCAAGCAGTATGAGCCACTGAGCCATATGTTGATTTTGATATGGCTTGGAATGCATGTACTTAAGAGGGTCAGTGTGAGTGATGACAAAGGTTTTATGGTTAAGAAGATAGTGGCAGAGCTTGGTAGTGGCAAAGACTAATGCCAAATAGAGTTTTTTGGTATGAGTATACTGATTTGTATGATTGACCAGTGTTTAGCTGACATAATAGACCACTTGCTCATGGTGATGCTCATCTCGGTGCACAATCATGGCACCTAACGAATGGTTGGTGGCAGAGATGTAAAGGTATAAGGGTTGGTTGTCTTTAGGTGGAATGAGGACTGGTGGAGAGACTAGATAGCATTTTAGGGCTTTAAAATCCTCTTGACAATCCTAATCCCATTTAAAGGAGATGTCCTTCTTAAGGAGGTGATGAAAAGGTTGGCAGCGATCAGAAAGCTACGAGATGAAATGGTGGATGGACTAGAGCTTCCCTTGTAGACTACGAAGCTACTTGAGATTGGTTGGGGGCGCATCTCGAGGATAGCACAGATCTTGGTGGGATCTATCTCGATGCCACAAAAAGAAACAATGAAGCCTAGGAGCTTGCTTGAGAGGACCCCAAAGATGCATTTCTTGGGGTTATGGCAGACATTGTATTGAAGAAGGTGAGAGAAGATGATCTTGAGAATGGTTAAATGGTCACGGCGAAGCTTGGACTTGCCGAGCAGGTCATCCACATAGTTCTCCATGATTTTGTGGAGGAGATCATGGAAAATGTAAGTCATGGTGCGCTGATATGTGGTGCCTACATTCTTCAAGCTAAAAGGCATGACCCGATAGTAGAAAGTCCCTCATGGGGTAATGAAGGTAATCTTGTGCTAATCTTTCAGTGCAATCAAGATTTGATTATATCTTGAAAACCCATCCATGAGAGATATCATTTCATGTCCGGCCGTGAGATCAACAAGCTGGTCAATGTTGGGAAGAGGAAAGTCATCTTTGGGATAGGCTAGGTTAAGGTCGTGATAGTCCATGCAGATTTAGATCCCCCAGTCACCTTGGTGATAGGGACGATGTTAGAGACCCACTGCGGATAATCGATGGGTTGGATGAAGGAGATAGAAAGAAGGCATTGAAGCTCCTCTTTGACAAGGAGTGCAACACGGGGATGCATCTTTTGAAGCTTATACCTAACAGGGTTAGCCTTTGGTTTGGTAATGATGCTATGGGTAGCAATGGTGGGGTCGATGCCAGGCATGTCACTATAGGTCCAAGCAAAGGCCTTGCTATGGTCAGAGAGGAACTGGGTGTAGTCTAGCTGCTCCTGAGCATCTAAAGATTGGCCAATCTTCAAGACATGAGGAACATTAAAAGAAGGGAGGTTGATGTCAATGGTTGATTCATTTAACATAACCTAGGTCTCAGAAGGGAGGGAACACTGGATGAAAGAGTCATCGGCGCCCATGTAGGATAGAATGGCATCATCGTCCACATAGCGAACAGTGTTGATGGTCGCTGACTCATCCTCTATCATGTTGGGAAAAATGAGAGGGAGAGACTTGGACACCCCATTTAGCTGATAGGTTAGGGGTTCCAGGCAGATGGTGTTTATGCAAAAAAAACTAGGAGGGATGGAAACCACCGACTCCATAGGTGGAGGAAGAATGGACAAGCTTGGAGGAGATTGGTCGATGGGGCAAAGGTCTGCAGAGGCCTGGGTGGGGTTTTGGTATCCCAGGTCATACCATTTCTTGGCATCGTCATCGTTGAGTAGTTTGATAGGCTGATGGGAGCCTTGCTCATAGCGTTCGAAGCCAAAACCCTTCCATGCACACCTGTAAAGATAAGTGTGTGTAAAGGTAGGGTTGCCAAGAAATGAGAAGTCTGATGTGAATGGTTGTGGTAAAGAGAGAGGATTGCCATCAGTAGGAGCTTGATTGAGCCCCCCATAGATGAGGTTGGTTCAGAGGTGAGGAGGACCATAAGGCACGACCATCCTGATCTGATGGTCATAACTGGGGCTATGGTGAAGGCGTCCATACTCTTGCAGAGTTTGGAACATGTCTAAGGCCAACAAGCGATATTCCCCAAGTGAAAGTCATTGGAAGATGTCTTCAATGGGGTCTTTGGTTGTTGCTTGAAGAGAAGGTGTGGGGGCGACCGCCAGTTGCGAACTGGTCAAAACTTCCATGGATGGAGGTGGCACCAGGGTTAATGGCTTGATAAGAATGAAGACTTCATTTGGCTGATATGTCGTGTTACAGGTTTTGAAAGGTGATGGGTCAGTGGGAATGGTGTGGACTTGCCCGTCGTGCTCGAATTTAACACAATGGTGCAGGGTAGAAGGAACACAAGCCATGGCATGGATCCAGGGTCAGCCCAGCAACATGTTATATTGAAACTCTCCTTCAATGATATAGAAGAGCTCCGAGACTGTGCGTGGACCAACATGAATGTGAAGGATGACTGTGCCAATGGTTGTGGTAATGGTGTCATTGAAGGATCACAAGATTGCATCAGTTTTGGATACACAATTCTTGGGGAGGGCCAATTGATCAAAGGCATGGGTGGAGATAATATTGATGCTGGCACTGCCATCAATCATAACTTGCTTAATGCGTGTCTGATCAACATAGGCAGTGATGAAGAGAGCAGCGTCTTGATCTTCTGTGTTAGATGTAGGAATCTCAGAATCACTGAATATGATGGAGGCAACAGGAGACAAAGAGTGGACAAGGGCAGCGAGTGGTTGGGGGTCCTCGGGTTGGACCTCTGCTACCTACAGGGCTCTGATGAGGGCTTGACGATGCTAGGGAGAGGTTAGAATAAGTTCATAGAGGGTCATCTTCACGAGTGTCTGGTGAAGCTATTTTATCATGGAGTCATGGATTACCCCTGAAGAGGAAGAAGAAGAGGGTTGAGATGCGCCAAGGATAGAAATTTTAGGTTTTGGCAGTTGAGGTGGCTTGACGAAAGGATAGGTCTAAGGAATGGTAGCTTTTTCTTTCACCTTGTCCTTTTGTGACCTAGTGGTTATGTGGATGGCATTGATTTCAAAGATAGGGGGTGAAGGAGATGAAGGGGTCATGGCCTGCTGATGAGATGTTGATGTGGTTGAAGAGGTTAGAGGGATATGAGAAGGTGTCAGGGGTCGATCGATAGTGTCCTCAAGAAGAAGAGTGTCTTTCTCCATATAGCGGTGAATGACGGCCTTGAGGGCACAGCAAGTCTTGGTATCATGTCTTGGCATATGATGATATTGGCAAATCTTTGTGTCATCGAACTAGGAGGGCTTAGACCTGAGAGGTTGGAAGGGCTTGATGGGCGGAAGGGTTATGCTAGAGGTCTGAAAAAGTCAGTGTAATATCAAAGAGTATGAGCCTACTAAAGGGTCTGTGCTCGTTGATGTGTGTGATGCTGGAGGCTTTTTCTTGGGCGGTGTTGAGGGAGGTTTCTGTACCACCTTTTAGGTTGATGGTGTGGCGACAGGTAGAGATGACACTTTCTTCATGAGAGGTGCCACCTTTTTTGGAGAGGGTAGGCTGATGGTAGGTAAAGGAAGCAAAGGAGGCAACTTGTTTTGATTAGAAGTTGGAGTGGGGAGGATTTTGATTAGGGTCGAAGGATGAGGCCCCAAAATGGAGGGAAATGGTGACGGGGGTGGAGGAGTTTGCCTCTATGGTTGGGTAGTCTTCTTTGATTTGATTTGAAGACTACTATTGGTCGGGGTCTGGTCTAAGTCCACCTTCACTTGCGGGTGAGTGATGTTAAGGACAGGGCGAACACCTAGTGACTTGATTGGTTTCGATGGGGTAGATGTGGGTTTCAGTCCTGATGTAGTTGATTGAGGTTTAGAAGGTCTAGAAGTGGAAGTATGGTTTTTGTTGAGAGTCTTGGGAGATTCTACCATGGGAGGATTGGCAGCATGAGATGAGATGGCATGGGCATGCTGAAGAGCTTTAAGTCACTCCCACAATACCTGATGCTCCACTTTCCTTGAAGGGAGAAGTCCAATTTCCTCCACTAATTGGGAAAATGGTTGAGAAGATGTTGGATGAGGCTTGGGTCCTTGAGAGGATGTGGATGGTTGTGGGGCCGAAGATGAGATTGGTGTAGCAGTCTTAGACCCAAGGCATGATGAATTCATGACATGTTCGTCTTTGATTGGAGACAGAGGAGAGACAGGTTCTTCCCTAGGTGGAGAAAGAACTGAAGAATGAGGCTCCTCAAGAGGGTAAAGGGTAGGAATGATTGCGCCCTCCACTTGCGGTTGAGGAGTAGGAAGGGTCGGGTCCTCCATAGGTATCAAGAAGGAGGATGGTGAGACTGGTGGTGTCGGCATGGTCGAGGCGTCTTCCAATATGAGAGAGGTTGACGGAGAACTAACCAGAGAAGGAGGTTCATCCACATGTGATGGATTGATGGACAGACTAACCACTTGAGTTTGTGAGAGAGGTCGATCGGGGATGAGGGGTGAGACCATATTGACTGTACGTATGTTATGTTCATGAGTGTCATCAGTCATGGTCTGGACATTGTTTTGGGTAGGAGGATGATTGGGAAATGGTTACTTGAAGATGTCGATGCCCTGATTGGGTGGCGCATTGGGATTGTCTAGGATAAGGTCACCCTTTTCTAGCATGTCTTGGATGATGTTTTTAAGGGTCTTGCAGTTGCCCGTGTCATGGCCTTTAACATGGTGGTAGTTGCAGAAGTCATTTTCCCTATACCACGTAGGGATGGCACGTGAGGGATCAAATTGTGGAGGTGGTCGGATTTGGGGGAGATTAAGAACCCCTTGTTTGACAATTTTTTCTAGCACAGACGCATATGACTCTCCAAGTGGAGTGTATTATCGCTGCACGTATCTCTGCTAGAATTGACGGGTGATGCTTTGGGTCGTGGATGGCTCGAGCTGGTTGGTTGAAGGTGAAGAGGATGAAGGTCTAATGACTACAGCATTTGCTGATGCCTTAGACTTAGGATTAGATGAAGAGGTTTTAGAAGAAGAGGATTAATTGGTCTTGGAGTTGGGGTTCTTACTCTGCAACTTGACTTTGTTCTCCTTGATGGCACGTTATTCAAGTTTCTAGGCCATTGTGAAGGCTTCATCAAAGGTGCGGAAGGTCTAAGCCTGCAAGGTAGAAGAAATATGCTTGGTGCAGGCTTAAGAGAAAAGTCTGATAAGTTTGGGCTGGGGTAGAGAAAAGGAGATCTGATTGATGAGGCCTCTCCAACGAGCGACAAAATCAGCTATGGATTCGTCCTCAAACTGCCAGATAGAATAGAGGTCTGTGATTGAGACCTTCTTGGTGATGTTGATAGATAAGTGATCAAGGAAGAGTTGGGCTAGCTGGGTTAATGTGAAGAGAGAATGGCTGGCGAGAGAGCTGTACCAGTCAAGAGCAGCACTGGAGAGAGACATAGGGAATGTGCATAAAAGTAATGCATCATCATGGGCAATGACATAATAGGCATGTCTGAATGCCCATAGGTGCTGTTGCGGGTCTTCCTTACTTTGGAAACAAGAAAATTTAGGAAGCTCCCATTGACTGGGATACGACCTGATCAGGACAGAAGGATGAATGGGTTCGTTGCAAATTGCTCATATGAAAGGGCATTGCGTGAACCAGAAATAGAGATCTCGAGGCTAGACATCTTGTCCATCAACATTTTGATGATGTCTACTGACGGATTGGTAGGTGGAGTGCCCCCTCAGTTGTAGGGTGCTTGAAAGATGCTATAAGAGGCATACGACGTAGTCGGTTGTGCTTGTAGGGGTGCAACGTACTGATAACTAGTCGTAGGGATAGAAGTGGAGGCCAAGGGTGGTTGGGTAGAAGGCATGGCTAGGCTTGATGTTGCCATGGGAGGTTGGATAGTGGTAACATGGGCCAATGGATAGGTAGCCACCCTAGTGTTGATAGGGGTGAGGGTAGATAGAATAGAGACAACCAGATTTTGGAAAGGGGTAGAGGCTAGTTGAATAGGCTACAGTTGATAGGGGGCCGAAACCCCAGTGGAACTGGGCTCAGAGATGGAGGGAGAGGCCACACTTAGAAGGTTGCTCATAGGTTGGTCATTAGTCAAGGCTACAGCCTGGGTATCTATGGGTTAAACCATAGATGTTGTCGATATAGCTGTAGTCTTGACTAAAGAGGTCAGCATCCCATAAATCAGGTTGCCTAAGGAGTCTCGCATTCGGCTCCACATGAGATAATGCTGTAAGGCACATTGAGGTCCAAGAATCTTTCAAAATCTTGGTCCACTTTAGGGACAATGGGAGTCTGGGTCGGGGTTGGTCGAGTAGGAGTTCTTTCAGTCTCTGAGTGGAACTCCATTATAGGACTGGTTATGGATAGGGAAGATGGAAGCGGTTGATGCCTCACATGGTCGACAAGAGCCTTGGTTTGACTGTGAGTCAGAACCATTCAAGGCAAGAAAGAACATCCTCACAAGCTCAAACAAGCAGATAAGAACATAAAATATGAAGAACACAAGCAGACCCTAAACGTTAAATCCCTAGGAATAAATTATTAGGATCATGGTGGCTTATGCCTTAGAATGTGTGTAGGAAGATTGGCTTTCGAGACGGGTCCTAAAAGAAGTAGTCTATGGATGGTTTCAGGTTTTTTTCAGTGCTCAAAAGTCTGTGTTAAGTCCGTACTTGGCCTGGTGCTAAGGAGCAAGCTCCCCTCACTTCACGAACCTAGTGATAAGTTGGGCCCGCTTAGCCAGTATATACTTCCCCTAGAGATTATCCTCTGCTAGAGAACAGGGTGGGCTTTCTCCTTGGTGATGAAATCCAAGTAGGATTGCCGGGATGGGTAAGGTATCCACTGAGTGATGAAATCCCAATTGGGCCTTGTCTCAGGTAAGTTAAGATGTTTGATTTGTGCAAGTGATTTGGTTGTGTAACATAAAGTGGACTACGATTAATTCATGATGCGGTTTTTAATTACTAGATGTGGAATAAGTATGCAGTCAAGAAGAAATGAAATGCAGTGTGTTTTAAGCCCAAAGTGAAATGTTAGTTCGTATGAAGACAAGCGAGAAGAGGTTCAAGAATATGACTTTTGACTAGTCTAAGATGTAAGAAAAGAAAGAAGAGTTCTTTTTAATCCTGCTAATAGTGTCGTTTAGAAGAGATAGAAGAAAGAGGTGATAAGGAGAAACCTAATGCACTTATATGAACAGAATGAAAGAAAACCCAAGGAAGACCCTAGGGTCCCACCGGGTGTGCCAGAATGTTTCCAAACAAGATTTGCTTTTCACATTCAAGAAAGGAAAATGAGAAACTAAGAAGAAAGGACAAGGGTTTGTACATACCCGAATTGTGGACTTGCATACCAGAATCAGACGATAA
Organism: Torreya grandis; assembly: GCA_037957365.1. Classification (NCBI taxonomy): domain Eukaryota; kingdom Viridiplantae; phylum Streptophyta; class Pinopsida; order Cupressales; family Taxaceae; genus Torreya; species Torreya grandis. The sequence goes on from JARHVA010002798.1 coordinate 822,579, forward strand.
CAGGAACTCCTCTTTGGTTGTGGAGGATGACACCTAAAAGAGAAAGAGACTAAAACATGAAAAATGTTAGATGACAAGAAAGTGGACTGCCACGCAAAAGCTTAATCCTAGAAGCACGAAGACTTCTCAGAGGATGACAGTCCACTGTTAAAAAATAGAATATTTGACAAAAATAGAAATGATGAAAGACAGAATGAAGGAAATAAAAGCAAATGCATACCTGATATGCAGCAATCTAATTTGCATAGTCACCGATGTCGGTGGTTATGTCAGCGTCAGTCAAGGAAGGTCGCCGACGTCGGTTAGGCTACCGATGTCGGTAGGGGCAATGGTCGAGGTCGGTCGGGGTAATGGCCAGAGATAAGTTTTAGGGCCAAGTTTTTGGTCTACAAAGTGGTCTGAGGTTTCGTTTAAGGGTCAGAGAGACTGTTTGGGGGTCAGAGGGACTATTTGGGGGTCTGTACAGGGCTGATAGTATTGTCTGGAGAGTGACTAGCTGAGTAACAGAGGCAAAAGGGGGATGAATGGGAGATAGGGATTTGAGAAGGCCTTTCAGCCTCTCAAGGAAGGACAGGGAAGGTTGTGGGCAGTGGGTTGGATTAGCAGATAAATTCAAATAAGAAATGAAATGAAAACAAGGAAGTACTTACCTCCTACTTGCTAAAGGAAGAATGGAGAAAACCTATTGTTGAAGCTGTTGACAGACCTGCAAATGCCAAGAGCCTGGAGCTATCTCCACAGGGTACCTGTAGCTACTGATGCTTGTTGTGTGAGAGGGAAAGAGAGAGAAATAGAATGCCAAGTGCCAAAAGAGTTCACATTCACGGGGGCAGTAACAGATGCAGAAATGCATTTTTGAAGGCAATCGATGTCGGTAGAACCACCAACGTCAGCCGCATAATGATCGACGTCGGCGGCAGAAGAATGGGGACAGAGGCTAAAATTAGCCTCTATCCATTCTTGCACGCTGCCGGGTCAAAGGGTCATGGGAAAATGGTCGAGGAGGGCATAAATGGACGCGGGAGGAAGGATTAAGAGGGAATTTGGGCAATAAAGGCTAGGAGAGAGGTGGGGGCATCCAAAGAGGAGAATTTGAGGTGGCATGGGTGAGGTGGAAAGGTGACAAATTAAAATATTTGATTATTTTAATTTAATAATGGAGGGGTCTAGGACAAGTGCTGGGACATGGGTCAAGGGGGGCCAAGGGGGAAGGACGACCAAGGTGTAGACACGATTTTGGTGTCTACACAACTATGAAAAAGGAATCTATAGCCATGGATAAGCAGGTTGAAGCATAAAATTTCTACCACCTTTTTAAAGAAAAAAGGGAAAATTATGCTTTACCAGACTTTAGAAAATATGAAACTACTCAAATTATTGTGGTGATCCGAGGCGTTCTTTCATCACCATCCAAGTAAACTAACATTTTTCACATGCCACAATAATGTTATTAACAGGTTATGAAAGGGTAGTATGCAATTTTGAGGAAACAAAGTAGCAGAGTTGATAAATGAGAAGTGGCAAAGATTCAAACCCTTGACCCTTGAGCCAGTGGGGTCCCAAAATAAGTAAGCATTGAGTTTTGAGGGAATTCAGAGAAAGACTCTAAGGGGTTTTAGAATATGGAGTGAGATGAATAATAATATTAATTAAATGAGGGAGCAGGTTTTGGATTTCATGTATGAAAGCAAGGGAGTGGAGGACATGAGGAAACAAACAAGGAGATGTATGTAGAAGTAGCACAACTAGTGATTTTACTCTAAATATGTGGAAGTTAAATCAGAGAAAATATGGGAGATACAACAAGGGATGAGGTGAAGGAGGACCAAGAGATGGATGAAGAGAAAACAATGAGGTCGTAGATAAAGACAAAGGTAGAGAAGGAGGAAGGAGCCATATGTGTGTGTGTGTGTGTGTGTGTGTGTGTGTGTGTGTGTGTGTGTGTGTGTGCATTCCTTATTATTCTTGACCTTCCTTTTATATATATATATATATATAAGGAAGGTCGGGAATAACAAGGAATGTCATCAAGGGAGATGAGAAAAATGAAATGAAACATAGAAAAGAGAAGAAAAATAAAAGGTAGAAGATGGGGGGTTGAGGGGTGCACTGAAGAATGATAAATTAGAGAATTGAAAAGGATCGGGAGAGAAGTGTAACAATTATGAAGGGTAAGGGAAGGATGAGGGATATGGGAGGTCATGAACGGTTTGAAAACAAGTCTAAAAATAGACCAAGGAAAAAATAGTTTGGTGATGAAAATGAAAAACAAGGCAATAAATTAAAGAAAGAAAAATGGAGAAAAAAGGAATGAAATGAGGACAAGAAAAAGATGATAGGAGAGTGAAGAAGTAGGTGGTATCATGACCAATAAAGCATGGATGATAATAGGTAATGAAGTAAAGCAGATGGTTTTGGAGATGAGAATGAGATGGAAAATGGGAAAAGGGTTAATAAAATCAATAGAAGTGAAGGATAGGTGAATAAGAAGTTGAAGAGATAAGGTATGCAACAATTAGCTTGTTATAAGAGGTTGATAAGCTAAAAAGGGGTGAGGTGGTGAAAAAATAGGGGAACACATGGAAAGGGCATGAGATGAAAATAAGGGATGAAGATCAGGGATGATAAGAATAAAAAAGAAGAATTGAAATAGGAGTATAAAGCATGGATACTCACATAAATACAAAAGATAAGTGATTACCAAGAGGAATGTGAAAGGCAAAAGGCAAGAACTGATAAGTAGAAAAAGGGCAATTATGGAAGGCTTCTCAAAGGATAAATACCTAGTTATAAGCTAGTTATGGAGAAAAAAGAGGACAAAAGGGATGAAAATAAAACAAACAAGAAGAATGGAAAAGGTGGGAAGAGTGGAGAAATGATAGAGAATGGTGGTACACATAAAGAAAAAGGGTAGCAATAAAAGAAATAGAAATCTTACAATATGCACAGTATGATGTGGAATGGGTGAGAAAAAGAAAATGATAAAGAGGGTACAACAAACTGCCAAGGGCGAGGGGAGATGATGAGGACAAAGAAAGAAGTTGAAGGGGATAAAGGGAAAGGTTAGTAATAAGGTGAAAGAGAGGCATAAAATGCAAAAGGAAGGTGGGGAAGTGAGTCATGAAGCATACACAAGGAAAGGTGATGGTGAGGTCAACAAATTAGAGTAGGTGGTGGCTTTATTGGAGATAAGAGGGATTAATGAGGAAGGCTATCAACCCTTGTGTTAAAATAGATTGACTGTTGGGGATCAACCAACAATAGATTACACTTGTGAAAGCAATAAACGCGGAAATAAATCAGATAGACCAGTAAATAGAATGATAAACAGCAAGAACAAGAGATACAAGAAAACACCCTGAAAACTTGTATTAACAAACTCTTTACAAAAGGAATACGATTGAAGAAACTTATTTCTTCCACACCTCTCCTAGATGTATAGATCTCTCACTAGATCACTATTCCTCAAGAGCTCTCTCTCTCAAGAACAATCAACTCCAACAAGCCTGGATTGATTCAATTGTGTATTGTTCTTCAACATACCAATTCTTCTACAATACGATAAGCTAGAAAGATCTAATTCTACATATAGAATTAGGAGACTTGAGCATGCACTTACAAAAAATAGTTAACCCTCTTGAACAAGGGCTCTAAAAATAATATTATTAATAATAGAGACATGAGCTTAAGACTACAACTTAAACTCATCATGCAAACACTTGCTTCTGTCCTCAAAAATAGCTTTCTGGATGCACAGGTAACTGACGCCGATTCTTGCTGCTCACCTGTGACCGTCGTCAACCGACCCACTACCGATGTCGACACCTCTGCAACTTCACCTAGCTGACGTCGGTCGCTCCTGACCCACGCTGGTGTCTGTGTAGACCTAAAACTGTCAAAGTGTGCTCCTTGGTGAAGCTTTTAGCTCCACACCCTAACAATCTCCCACTTGGAGATAAACAGCTGCACCAGTACCTGTACAGCAATATCTTCTAGCTCCTCCATCTTCAACTCAATCTTGAAGACCAACAGAAGTTGAATGAAGATTCAACTTCTCCTTTGTAACCGGCTTGGTTAACATATCAGCAGGATTCATATCTGTATGGATCTTCTCCAGCTTTAACTCACCATCTTCCAATACCTGTCGTATGAAATGGTACCTTAGCTGTATATGCTTTGTTCTTGAATGAAACGCTGAATTCTTAGCCAAATGGATTGCACTTTGACTGTCACTATACAATCTACAACTCTCATGCTCCCTACCAAGCTCATCCATGAACCGTGTCATCCATATCATCTCTTTGCTAGCCTCTGTGGCTGCAATGTACTCTGCTTCTGTAGTTGACAAGGCAACAATCTTCTGCAACTTAGATATCCAGCTAACCGCCATTCCACCTATAGTGAAAACATAACCTGTAGTGCTCCTCCTGCCATCCAAATCACTTACCATATCTGAATCTACATAACCATGTAGAGAAGTATCTGAACCTCCATAACACAAGTGCCTACTACTGGTTCCTCTCAGATATCTAAGGATCCACTGAACTGCTTTCCAATGTTCCTTACCTGGATTGGCCATATACTTACTTACCACTCCCACTGCTTGGGTAATATCTGGTCTAGTACACACCATTGCATACATCAAACTCCCTACTACGGAAGAATATGGAACCTTACTCATGTACTCTACCTCATCATATGAATTAGGACATTGTTCTTTACTTAGCTTAAAATGTCTAGCCAAAGGTGTGCTTACCAGTTTAGCATCCTGCATATTGAACCATTTCAACACCTTGTCCACATAATCTTCTTGAGACAATATCAACCTGTGATTTTTCCTGTCTCTCTTAATACTCATGCCAAGGATTTTCTTTGCTGCTCCCAAATCCTTCATAGCAAATGTTTGAGCTAATTTCACCTTAAGATCAGAGATATCCTGTATGTGTGATCCTGTAACTAGCTTATCATCTATATACAACAATAGAATAATATATCTACTGTTATCAAATCTCTTGAAATACACACAATGATCAGATTGACACCTACTGTAGCCATGCTCAGTCATAAACCTGTCAAATTTTAAGTACCATTTCCTAGGAGCTTGCTTGAGGCCATACAAGCTTTTCTTCAATCTACACACTAACTTCTCCTTACCTTTGACCTCAAAACCTTCTGGCTGTTCCATATAAATTTCCTCATCCAAATCTCTGTGAAGAAACGTTGTCTTAACATCTAGCTGCTCAAGATACAAATCCTCAAAAGCAACCAAAGACAATACAACCCTTATAGAAGTCATTTTAACAACAGGAGAAAAAATCTCACCAAAGTCAATACCTGGCTTTTGTGCAAATCCTTTACCACCAATCTGGCCTTGTATCTCATCTGTCCATTCTCACCTTCTTTCAACCTGTAAGTCCATCTGTTCTTCAGTGTTCTTTTACCTGCTAGCAATTCAACCAAATCCCATGTTTGGTTCTCTCTTAAGGACTCCAACTCCTCAACCATGCCACGCTCCCACTGACTCTTGGACACCACCTATATTGCTTCTTCAAAACTCTCTGGTTCTCCACCATCAGTTAGCAATAAATAAAATAAAGAAGGAGAATATCTAATTGGAGGCTTACTCACCCTTTCTGACCTCCTGATGGGTGTCTGAGACTCGTTCACAACACGCTGTCCACCCAAATTATCTGACAGTGATCGACCTCGGTCACTTCCAGACCTGTTACTAGCCAACGTCGATTCTGCCTGACCGACCTCGGTGCCTGTACTGTCGACGTCGGTCTTTGTATGGCCGACGCTGGTTTCTATCCTACCGACGCTGGTTCCTACCCTACCGATGTCAGTCTCTATGTTTTCCTACAAGTGATTATTTCTTTTTCCCGTGAGCTCATATTGGACCTTCACCTCATCCAATTCACCATTGCTCTGCTCAGATTGATTCAGCTTCCTTAGCTGATCACAATACATCACTCTTTCATTGAAAACAACATCACAGCTCCTAATTACCTTGTTAGTTTCTAGATTCCACAATCTGTAACCAAAATCATCTAAGCCATAGCCAATAAACGTGCACCTCATAGACTTAGCATCAAGCTTCTTTCTATTTTCTTTATATATGTGCACAAAGGCTTCACAACCAAAAACTTTGAGATATGAGAGATCTAGCTTTTTACCTGTCCATGCCTCTTCTGGAATACCACCATCCAAAGCTGTAGAGGGTCCTTTGTTAATCAGGTATATTACAGTGTCAATAGCTTGTGCCCAAAACTGTAAGGGCAAACCAACATGCAATCTCATACACCTTGCATGCTCCATTATTGTCCTGTTCATCCTTTTAGCAATTCCATTCTGCTGAGGTGTCCTTGGAACCATCCTTTGCCTACAGATTCCATGCATATAACAATAATCTCTGAACTTATTATTGCATAACTCACCGCCATTGCCAGATCTCAGGCACTTCAATCTTTTACCTGTTTCATTCTCAACCATAGCTTTCCAAATCTTAAAAGTCTCAAATACATCAGATTTTCTTCTAATACAATAGATCCATACCTTCCTTGTAGCATCATCTATGAAAGATACATAGTACTGTGATCCTCTAATGGAAGCAACCTGAGCCGGTCCCCACACGTCTGTGTGAACAAGCTGTAACTTAAGCCTCTTCTTAGTAGACCCGGTCTTGAGAAAACTAACCCTTTTCTGTTTTCCAAATACACAGTGCTCACAAAACTCTAGATCTATGCCTTTTAAATCTGAAAGCATACCTTTGGACTTAAGAATTGACATCCCCTTCTCACTCATGTGGCCAAGCCTTGAGTGCCACAATTTAGCATCCACATCTGAAGTAGATAATACAGAAGGAGATTTGTTAGTAACACAATTACACAAATAGAGAGTACCTTCTCTCTTACCTCTGGCCATAACAAGTGCACCCTTGGTCACTTTCCAAGATTCTTCTGTGAGAGTTACTGTACAACCCTCATCCCCTAACTTTCCTACAAAAATCAAATTTCTCTTCAAGCTAGGAACATGCATCACATCTCTCAACACCCATGTGTTGCTATTCTACATCTTCAACTGCACTTTACCTTTTCCAATTATTTTACAGGGCTCATCATCCCCTAGATACACTATTCCAAAATCTCCATGGATATAGTCACTAAAATATTCCCTGTTAGGGGTAGTATGAAAAGATGCACCAGAATCTAATACCCAAGATTCTATATTATTATGTAGAGAGAAAATTAAAGCATCTTGTGCAATACCTGCAACCTTGGCTTCTTCCTTTCCTTCGTGTTGATTGTCCTCCTTAGGCTTTGACTAGCAATCTCTGCTTATGTACCCCATCTTTCCACAATTCCAACATTGTGGCCTTCTGCCATTTCTGGATTTAGATCCGCCTTTCCCCTTAGATTTGGATCTTGATCTGCCTTTCTTGCTCTTCTCTTTTTTCCTTCCCCTGCTCTCAAAAATTAAAGCGTTCCCAGATGTCTCTTTTGTGCTTTTCCTGCAAATTTCCTCATTCAAGATAACACTAACAACATCCTCTACTTTCAAAATATTTGATGCAGATGCAATATTACTTACTGCCATTACTAAGCCATGCCAGCTTTCAGGCAAAGAACATAATATTAAAAGAGCTTTTATTTCATCGTCAAACACTATATTGACTGAACTTAGTTGATTCACAATTCCATTGAAATCATTCAGATGAGTAGAAACAGATCCACCTTCATTCATATGCAAATTAAATAACTGCTTCATAAGATATACCTTATTAGAAGCTGAGAGTTTTTCATACAAATTTGCTAATGTAGTCATCAAATCTACCGTAGACTTTGCCTGTGATAAATTAGATATCACAGTGGATGCTAGACTCAGTCTTATAGACCTCAGAGCCTTTCTGTCAAGAACTTCCCATTCTTCATCCTCCATGTCTTTGGGCTTCTTTGCAACCCCACCTAACGGTAAGTAGAGATCTTTTTGATACAGATAATCCTCTATCTGCATTCTCCAATGTTGGTAATTTTTGCCATTGAACTTTTCCATTCTCAATTTACTTTCATCTGCCATTGCTTCTCCCACTCAAATAGAAATCCCTGTGAGAACCTATAATCAATACACACTACACAGATCTAAACCACCTGTTAGCGAACCTGGCTCTGATACCACTCGTTGGGGATCAACCAACAATAGATTACACTTGTGAAAGCAATAAACGCAGAAATAAATCAGATAGACAAGTAAATAGAATGATAAACAACAAGAACAAGAGATACAAGAAACCACCCTAAAAACTTGTATTAACAAACTCTTTATAAAAGGAATACGATTGAAGAAACTTCTTTCTTCCACACCTCTCCTAGATGTATAGATCTCTCACTAGATCACTATTCCTCAAGAGCTCTCTCTCTCAAGAACAATCAACTCCAACAAGCATGGATTGATTCAATTCTGTACTGTTCTTCAACATACCAATTCTTCTACAATACGATAAGCTAGAAAGATCTAATTCTACATATAGAATTAGGAGACTTGAGCATGCACTTACAACAAACAGTTAAGCCTCTTGAACAAGGGCTCTAAAAATAATATTACTAATAATAGAGACGCGAGCTTAAGACTACAACTTAAACTCATCATGCAAACACTCGCTTCTGTCCTCAGAAATAGCTTTCTGGACGCACAGGTAACTGACGCCAGTTCCTGCTGCTCGCCTGTGACCGCCATCGGCCGACCCACTACCGACACCGGCACCTCTGTAACTTCACCTGGCTGACGTCGGTCGCTCCTGACCGACGTCGGTGTTTGTGTAGACCCAAAACTGTCAAAGAGTGCTCCTTGGTGAAGCTTTTAGCTCCACACCCTAACATTGACAAGCTAAAAAAGTGGTTAAAAGAGATTGACAAGCTGGAGGGAGGTAGGTGGTGAGGAGATAGGTAGAGAAGTAGAGGAAAAAATATTAGGTGAGAAGAGAAAATAAAGTAAAAGATGTGGCTAAATTGTCCTCAGTAATTGAGCGCTACCTATATAGTCCAAAAATACCTCAGGCCAATGTAGTTCTCCCAACAATGGGGGAAAAAATTAAGAGGAAGTATTAGATGGTGTTAAAACACAAGAATGATTAGGAAATAATTCAAAGCTTTGTTGATGTAGGATTCCCTAAGCAAGAGAGCATGGTTAGCGATGGAAATGAGTGAGAAGAAAAAAGTGATGGGAACTATTTTTTAGTGGCTAAGCTTCTTGTAAAAGTGAAGCAACACCTACATAGTCTATGGACATTAGGCCAATGTAGTTTAAAAAGGTTTGCGTGAGTGGTGTTCAAATTGGCTACCCCAATTTAATGGACCATATGGTTTAGTTTGGGCTAAGGGAGAAGGTTTTGTAAAATAACAATTTTGGGTTTTGGTAAAGGTGTCGATGAAAGTGAATGGTGTAGATTGGTAAATAGTTACCATAACGATCCCACATTTAGTAGGATGAGAGATACGGATGGGCAAGGTAGGATAAATTAGAAGGGAACACAATGCTAAGTACCACAAATGATCTTCAATGGAGTTAATCCAAAGAAGAGGTACCTTTTATAGGAGGTTACACCTTATAAAATTATGTGAGGGTAGGAGTTTGGAGATAGTGTCTACCACTACGAGCTGAGTTTTAGGAGGTCGGGGTCTATCTAGATCTACAAAGTCACTTTAGCCAAGGTTCATCATTTCTATGAGATGAGTTTTAAGGGCAATAGTGAAGTGATGACTTGAAAATAATTTCTTTGATAGTCAAGTATATTTTACAGGTAAGGAAGTTAGCAATGTGGTGAGCAATAAAGGATGGACCTTTCTTAACCCAAGGGTTGTATGGGTAGTTTAGATAAATGGTGTATTTTTATCCTATGCCCTAGTTGCTTGAAACCATAGACATGGGGTATATGTTTCTATGCAAAATTGCTTTCTACATTCAAAAGAAGAATAAAGAAACTAAAAGAAATGGTCAAGGCTAGAAGTACCTGATAAAGTCATGCGCACCGAAATCAGACGTTGGAAGATTCTCCTCTTTGGCTGTGGAGGAATGACACCTGCGAAGAAAAGGCTAAAACACGGAAAAATGTTAGTCAAAGATATGGTGGGCTGTCAGCGAACACCCGATCCCGGAAGTACGAAGACTTCCTAGAAGGATATCAACCCACTGATAAAAAAGCAGAATATTGGACGAAAGTAGATAATAATGAAAGATAAAATGATAGAAATAAATGACAGAAAATAAAAGTGCATACCTGATATGCAGCACTATTCTGCACAATCGCTGGCATCGGTCTCTATGGTGCTGGCGTCGGTTAGGGAAGGTGCCGACGTCGGTTTAGATGCCGTCGTCGGTCGGGGTAGTGACCAGCGTTGGTAGGGGCAGGTTCTGGAAAAGTCTGAACAGGTTCGGGACAGGGTCTGAGAGAGTCGGGGCAGGGTCTGGGCAAGGTCTGAGAGAGTCGGGACAGGGTCTGAGAGAGTCGGGACAGGGTCTGGGCAAGGTTTGAGAGAGTCGGGACAGGGTCTGAAAGAGTCGGGACAGGGTCTGGGCAAGGTCTGAGAGAGTCGGGACAGGGTCTGAGAGAGTCGGGACAGGGTCTGGGCAAGGTCAGGTTGGGTCTGAACAGAGTCTGGGGGTTTTAGTCTAGACAGAGGTAGGGATGTAAACAAGGGATGCTGGGTCTGTGGTTTGAAGAATCGAGATGATAGAACTGATAAAGAATAACCAAGGAAGAAATAAAACAAACAGAGTAAATACTTACCTGCCAGAAGACGCGATGAAAGCCATAGTTGGAGTTGTCTGTGCAGTGTCGGATTGAATGCAGATTGGTTGATGCTGAGAGTGTTGATCGCGAGAGTGTTGATGTCAGAGTTCGCAGGTTGGTTGAATAATTGCTTGGGTTCGATTGATCAGCGAAAAATGGTTGAATAGCGTTCAGGATCGCCTTTCAAATGGTTGACAGACGCTGATGAAGGCAAGAGACGGTTTTAGAGACGGTTCAACAACCGTTCAGGAAACTAAATGATAACTGATAACAGATAACGGCAAGGTGACCGACGTCGGTAGGATTGCCAACGTCAGCCGATAGGTGATCGACGTCGGCGACATCGGCCGGGTAAAGACCATCGTCGGCAGATGCATAATGGGGATAGAGTCTAGCTTTAGCTCTGTGCTCATTTTTACATGCTGCCAGGGTCAAGGTTGGTGGAACAAGTGATCGACAAGGGTTAAATAGGCGAAGAAGAATAAGACAGGGAATGACCAGGGGAGTTGACATGATTTTGGTGTCTACATTTGCCCCTTTTTGTCTTGTTGGTTGTTCTAGATGAACTGCAAGACAAAAATAGGAGTGAGTGCCCCAGGTGAGGGATAAGGTTGATTTTGTCTTGTTGGTTGTTCGAATGAACTGCAGGACAAAAATAGGAAGCGAAATGCCCCGAGTAAGGATAAGGTATTCCCCCTCAAAGTAGGAGTCGAGAGAAGGGAACCGGGAATCGGGTGCTGATTTGACAAAGAGTGGATGAAAAAGGGGTGAGGGTGAACGCGGCAAAGGTCGTGATTGTGCGCATACCACTGCACGAGAGGGTTAGGGCAAAGTGTCGCAGGTCAAGGGTCGAGGAGTGCCAAAATTGAAGTAACCGGGCCCCAGCATTTAGTCGTCTGCTGATCGGGTCACTCAATCTAAGCTGAAGCTCCAAATGGGTCGTCGCGTTCCAGGTATCCCAGGCTCAGGAAGTGCTCCTAGAAACACGAAAAAGTCACAAGTAGTGTGGATCAACCGGCGTGCGATCCTATACTTGTGAGGGTCCAAAAGGTCTGCGCAAAATTTTGCTAACCAGCCATGAGGTAGCATACATGCAAAAACAACCAAGGCAACAGCGTCTTGGAAGTGGTCGAGGTCGGAGGAGATAGGCATGATCTCCAATGGTTGGTGGTTGAGGGATGGATGAATGGACGAAAGGATGCGGCCGAGCTAACCCTAGAAGACCCCATGTCAACTGAGTGCTACCTACATAGCCCTGGTGATAGGGCCTCAGGCCGATGTAGTTCTCCCTAGAAGGGAGGAAGGGTCAAAGGGATGGAAATGGGTCGTGGTGAAGGGCAAGGTTATGGTTAAAAGAAGGCAAGAAGGTTTGTCCATCAGAGAGACGAACAAATGAGAATGGTCAAGCTAACCCCAGAAGACAGTCGTGTCATCTGAGTGCTGCCTACATAGCCCCTATGGAAGGGCCTCAGACCAATGTAGTTCAGACAAAGGGTCCGAGTGGTAGACAGGTGGTTAAAATAGTTGATAGATTGGTCTTGGTTATGATGAAATGAGGAGGAAAAAAGATGTTGCAGCCTTTTCCAAATAGTGTATTCTGCAACATTGGTTGAGAGGTTTTTCATCCCTAGAAATATTCCATATTCGTGATGGATGTATGCTAAAAATGAATTGAGGTCTATTTATGCTTCAGCAAGTATTGGTTTATGCTTAACATAAATTGGGTCGGGTCGATAGTTTCCATGTGTATTGGTGTCCATAGAAACTAGGGTGAATAGGCTAGGCCATGTTGATGGTCTGAAAAGAGAGTTGAGCTAAGTCGATTGACAAGTGATGAGGGTGAATGTGACCAAAGTGCAGAAGAAGTGAAAAGCATATTGCTCTTTCATTGACAAGGACCAAAAAGATAGCATAGATAGGGGTTATGAGAACCAAGAGCCCCATTCATGCGTGACGTCGTTGACCATAGTTATGTTAGAGCGGTAATCGAATCACTTAGACACTAAAGTGAGCTCGAAGTCCCTTGAGCAGGTAATAGGAGGAGGAAAGAGGGTAACCCGTTTGAAGAGCAGAGATAACTATGCCCCTTTTTATAGGAGACCCTGAGACAACTACAAGCCAAGTCCGTGACTCATTTTTTTTTTTTGAGGTGAACTGATCGATGCGGGAAGTCCACAGAGAGATGTCATTTGATGTAGTGGTCAGGTTGTGAAGCTGATCAATGCGGGAAGCTTCTAAAATAATGTTGTTTATTGCCAGATTAGTCATAGCCATCCTTCGAGGGAGTGGTCTAGATTTTTTTTTAATAATGTTTGATAAGTTGGCCTAGCTGTCCTTCAAGGGATCAGTCTAGTAATACAGCAATGATAGTACAGCTGTCCTTCAAGGGAGCAGTCTATTTTTTTTGATTTTGATATTGATATAGTGACCATGGATATGTTTTGACATCTTGATTTGTTTGTATAGAAGTGTGAGTCATGGACAAGATTATAGAAGGTCAAGGGCTCCCTTTTATTAGGGCAAAGCATCCATATATCATAAAAGGGTTATAGGAATTGTTAAGAGGAATAGGGTTGAAAGGAAGTAGGATGAAGAGGATGGGGATTGCTCAAGGGACGAGCTCAAGTTAAGTGTCAAGTGGATGAATACTCGACTAGCAGTAGAACGGTCACAGATGCAACGCATTAAGAGGCTCAGGTTCTGGCATCCATCAAGAGAAGACAGACGGTAAGTCCCTGATCCATACTTGTGCATGATAATAAAAGGTCTGAGCCAATTAGGAGCAAACTTGCCTCGTTTACTTCTTTCCAGATTGGTCAGGTGTTGATTGATGAGTGGACGTGAAGTTGGTTGATATGGTTGCTGATTGGTTGAGACAGGTTGAATGTTTTGATAAAAGGGTTGGGTCGAATGTTTGGTTGAGATTTGGTCATTTGATAATTGGTCAATGGTTGGTCGAGGGTTGATTGGTTGGTATTTGGTCTTTGGTTGGGTCGAATGTTTGGTTGAGGTCGGGTTAAATGTTTGGTTGCTAGTCTGGTTGAGGTTAAGTTGAAAGAGTGATTGATATGTGGTCGAGACTGTGTTGAAAAATTGGTCAAAGTTTGGATAAAGGTTGAATTCCCCCAGCGGCTAGGGAGAATATTTGACGGATTAGTTAAGGTCGATTGAGGTTTAATGGTCAGATGGACTGTGTTGATGTTGAATAAAGGTGTTAAAGGCAGCGAAGGGACCCTAGTCTGGTGTGGGGATCTTGATTTAGGTGACGAAGTTGGAGAGGTATGGGTTGGTGTTGATAATTTGTCAAAGGGGGGGGGGGTCAAGAGGATCCTTGATAAGAAGGGAATCCTTTTTCCGGTGGTGACGAATGACAGCTTTAAGAGCGCAACAATGCTCGGTGTCATGTCCCGGAGTGTGATGATAATGACAGAATTTAGAGTTGTCGAACCAAGATGGTTTTGATCCGAGAGTTGATGAGTGGGGTGGTATTGAAGGTTTGTTGATGATGTGATTGAGAAGGGAGGTGTCATTCCCCAAACATTGGTGAACGATGACCTTGAGGGCATGACAATGTTCAGTGTCGTGCCCAGGCGTGCGATGATACGCACAAATGCAAGTGTCATCGAACCATGGTGGTTTTGGTCTGAGAGAGTGATATGGTCTAAGAGGCAGGAGATAGAGACGAGAGGACTGCAACAATTGCTATAAGAGCAAGGCATATGAACCTGCTAACGGGTCGGGATGTTTTATTGCAGAGAGGGTTGGTGACATTGGTTTGGGAGGCGAAGGAGGCGTTGGTCGATGATTTGAAGGAGGTATAAGTCTGACGGGTTGATAGAATAATGGAGGTGACTTACCTCTGTGAAGTATGGGAGTGGGAAGTACTCCGAGTAAAGTAGACGGATGTGGGCCCAAGTTTGAAGGTAATGACGAAGATAGGGGAGGAGGCCTCCGGTGTGGTTTAGTAGCCTTCTTTGGTTTGGGTTGAGGGCCACCTTTGTGCGAGGCAAGATTAGATGTGGGGCGAACACCAAGAGGTTTAGTCTCTTTGGGCATGCTGGACACCTGCGCGGGTTTGGACTTAGATGTGGACGGTTTTTCTCTCAATGGAGAAGGGATTAAAGGTGTGGGCTCTTTAAGAGGAAAGAGCACCGGAGTAGTCATGGCTTCTGTGTGTGGTTGGGGAGTTAAAAAGGTATGATCGTCTATGGATAATAATAAGGATGAAGGCGAGGCAGCTGGTGTTGATGTGGTCAAAGCATCCTCCAATATGGGAGAAGTCGATGGAGGACAAGTGGGAGAAGAAAGTTCTTCGCCATGTGGAGGAGGTATAGGGGAAGAAAGGTCTTCCACCTGTGAAAAAGGTTGGTCAGGGATAAGAGAAAAGATAGTGTCGACTGTGTGTATATCATGGTCTTGAGGGTCATTATTTATGGTTTGGACGTTGTCTTGAGTAGGCGAATGATTAGAAAAGGGTTGCTTGAAAATGTCAAGGTTTTGGTTGGGCGGTGCGTTTGGGTTATCCAAGATGAGATCCCCCTTGTCTAGCATGTCCTGGACGATGTTTTTGAAAGTTTGACAGTGATCCGTGTCATGGCCTTTGACATAGTGATAGTTGCAAAAGTGGTTTTCCCTGTACCATGCAGGGATAGGTGTTGAGGGGTCGAATTGATGTGGTCGGATTGGAGGGAGATTGAGGACCCCCTGCTTGACGAGTTTATCCAAAACAGAGGCATATGACTCCCCAATTGGAGTGAATTGACGCTGTATGGATTGACGTTGAAAATGTTTATTGATGTAGTCTAATGTTGAAGATGATGAGCGGTTGGTTATTGTTGAAGATGATGGTCTAAAGATGACAGTGTTTGCCAACTCCTTGGATTGAGAGTGGGCAGAAGAAGGTCTGGAAGAAGAATGGTCATTGGTTCTTGTGTTAGTGTTACACAATTTGACCTTATCTTCTTCAATGGCGCGGAGTTCAAGCTTTCGGGCCATGGTGAAGGCCTCGTCGAAAGTGTGGAATGTTTGAACCCGCAAGGTGGACGAGATATGACTGACACATGCTCGAGAAAAGAGCTCAATGAGCTCGGGTTGAGGCAAGGAGAAGGAGAGCTGATTAATCAAGCTTCTCCAACGGGCGACAAAATTGGCTATGGATTCGTCGTCAAATTGCCTGATAGAGTAAAGGTCTGTGATCGAAACTTGTTTAGTGATATTGATTGAGAAATGGTCAACGAATAGTTGGGCGAGTTGAATGAATGAAAAGATACAATGTCTGGCAAGAGAACTATACCAGTCAAGGGCAGGGCCAGAAAGGGACATAGGAAACGTGCGTAAAAGTAACGCATCGTCGTGGGCAATAAGATAACAGGCATGTCTGAATGCCTTTAGATGTTGTTGTGGGTCTTCCTTACTCTGAAAGTGAGTAAATTTAGGAAGCTCCCAATGGTTGGGGTATGGTCGGATAGGGACAGAAGGGTGGATGGGCTCGTTGTAAATCTGGTCATATGAAGAGACATTACTTGAACCGGAGATAGGAGCTTCGAGACTGGACATTTTATCCATCAGCATCTTGATGACGTCTGCTGACAGATTGGTGGACGGAGCGCCCCCTAAGTTGTAAGGCGCTTGAAAGAGGTTAGAAGAGGCGTGCGTCATAGTCGGTTGTACAACGTACGGATGACTAGTCGCAGAGGCAGAAGTAGAGGCTAAAGGTGGTTGCGTTATGAAGGTAGAAGGCATAGGCTGACTAGATACCGCCAAAGGAGGTTGTGTGACGGCATTGACAAAGGGCGAGGTAGGCACTCTTGCATATATAGGCGCAAGAGTGTGTGGGGTCGAGACAATCAAGTTCTGGTATAATGTAGAACGTGGTTGAATTGCAGGTGGTTGAGGGGGTAACGAAACCCCGATGGAGGTTGGTCTAAAAATAGACGAGGAAGCCGAACTTTGCGTATAGGCCATGGTCGGGTTAATGGTTGAGGCGAAAGGTTGAGTCGTAAAAGGTTGGGTGGCGAACGGTGTGGATGTCGTCGCCACGTCGTCTGAAAGGTCCCGCATTGGTTTTCTCACGAGATAGTTTTGGAGGGCTGCGGTATTGAGGTCCAAGAATCTTGCAAAGTCTTGGTCCCCTTCTGGGATGATAGGCGTCTGGGTTGGAGATAGTCTAGTAGGAATTCTTTCGGTCTTCGAGTAGAACTCCATTATATGATTGTTTATAGACGGGGTAGGCGAAAGCGATTGATGGCTAGCGTGGTCAAGAAGAGCCTTGGTTTGACTACGTGTCAGAACCATTCAAGGCAAGAAAGAACATCCTCACAAGCTCAAACAAGCAGATAAGAACTAAAAAGATGAAGACACAAGCAGATCCTAAAACCCTAGAAGTAAATTATTAGGATTATAGTGGCTGATGCCTTAGAATGTGTGTAGAGGAAGGTTGGCTTTGTGAGTCAGGTCCTAGAAGAAGCAGTCTATGGATGGTTTCGGGTTTTTTTATGGTGCTCAAGATATTTGTGTTAGGGTCTGGTACGCGGCCTGGTGCTAAGGAGCAAGCTCCCCTCACTTCACGATTCCAGTGGTTAGCTGGTTTTGCTTAGCCAAAATATACCTCGCCTAGAGTTTAGACTCCGCCAGAGAACGGAGTGGGCTTTCCCCTTGGTGATGAAATCCAAGTAAGATCGCCGGGATGGGTAAGGTATCCGCTGGGGGATGAAATCCCAGTCGGGCCTTGTCTCAGTTAAGTTAAAATGTTTGTTTTGTGCAGGTGGTCTAGTCGTGTAACATCAAGTGATCTAGATTAATTCAATATGCGGTTTAATTACTATGTGTGGTCTAAAAGATGCAGGCAATCAGAAATGAATGCAAAGTGTTTTAATGCCCAAGTCGAAATGTTTTGTTCGTATGAAGACGAATGGAGAAAGAGTCGAAGAATATGAGTTTTAGCTAGTCTAGAAGTGCAAGAAAGAAAGAAATGTTCGTTTTAGTTCTGCTTATGATGTCGTTTAAGAAGAGGCGAAAGGAGGCGAAAAGGAAGAAACCTAATGCACCTAAATGAACGAAAGAAAGAAAGGACCCAAGGAGGACCTAGGGTCCCACCGGGCGTGCCAGAATGTTTCTATGCAAAATTGCTTTCTACATTCAAAAGAAGAATAAAGAAACTAAAAGAAATGGTCAAGGCTAGAAGTACCTGATAAAGTCGTGCGCACCAAAATCAGACGTTGGAAGATTCTCCTCTTTGGCTGTGGAGGAATGACACCTGCGAAGAAAAGGCTAAAACACAGAAAAATGTTAGTCAAAGATATGGTGGGCTGTCAGACAAACGCTCGATCCCAGAAGTACAAAGAATTCCTAGAAGGATATCAACCCACTGATAAAAAAGCAGAATATTGGACGAAAGTAGATAATAATGAAAGATAAAATGACAAAAATAAATGACAGAAAATAAAAGTGCGTACCTGATATGCAGCACTATTCTGTACAGTCACCGGCGTCGGTCTCTGTGGTGCCGGCGTCGGTTAGGGACGGTGCCGACGTCGGTTTAGGTGCCGTCGTCGGTCGGGGTAGTGACCGGCGTCGGTAGGGGCAGGTTCTGGAAAAGTCTGAACAAGTTCGGGACAAGGTCTGAGAGAGTCGGGACAGGGTCTGGGCAAGGTCTGAGAGAGTCGGGACAGGGTCTGAGAGAGTCAGGACAGGGTCTGGGCAAGGTCTGAGAGAGTCGGGACAGGGTCTGGGCAAGGTCTGAGAGAGTCAGGACAGGGTCTGGGCAAGGTCAGGTTGGGTCTGAACAGAGTCTGGGGGTTTTAGTCTAGACAGAGGCAGGGATGTAAACGAGGGATGTTGGGTCTGTGGTTTGAAGAATCAGGATGACAGAACTGATAAAGAATAACCAAGGAAGAAATAAAACAAACAGAGTAAATACTTACCTGCCAAAAGACGCGATGAAAGCCATAGTTGGAGTTGTTTGTGTAGTGCCGGATTGAATGCAGATTGGTTGATGCCGAAAGTGTTGATCGCGAGAGTGTTGATGTCAGAGTTCGCAGGTTGGTTGAATAATTGCTCGGGTTCGATTGATCAGTGAAAAATGGTTGAATAGCATTCGGGATCGCCTTTCGAATGGTTGACAGACGCTGATGAAGGCAAGAGACGGTTCGACAACCGTTCGGGAAACCGAATGATAACTGATAACGGATAACGGTAAGGTGACCGACGTCAGTGACATCGGCCAGGTAAAGACCGTCGTCGGTAGATGCATAATGGGGATAGAGTCTAGCTTTAGCTCTGTGCTCATTTTTACATGCTGCCAGGGTCAAGGTTGGTGGAACAAGTGATCGACAAGGGTTAAATAGGCGAAGAAGAATAAGACGGGGAATGACCAGGGGAGTTGACATGATTTCGGTGTCTACATTTGCCCCTTTTTGTCTTGTTGGTTGTTCTGGACGAACTGCAAGACAAAAATAGGAGTGAGTGCCCTAGGTGAGGGATAAGGTTGATTTCGTCTTGTTGGTTGTTCGAATGAACTGCAAGACAAAAATAGGAAGCGAAATGCCCCGAGTAAGGATAAGGTATTCCCCCTCAAAGCAAGAGTCGAGAGAAGGGAACCGGGAATCGGGTGCTGATTTGACAAAGAGTGGATGAAAAAGGGGTGAGGGTGAATGCGGCAAAGGTCGTGATTGCACGCATACCACTGCACGAGAGGGTTAGGGCAAAGTGTCACAGGTCAAGGGTCAAGGAGTGCCAAAATTGAAGTAACCAGGCCCCAACATTTAGTCGTCTGCTGATCGAGTCACTCAATCTAAGCTGAAGCTCCAAATGGGTCATCGCGTTCCAGGTATCCCAGGCTCAGGAAGTGCTCCTAGAAACACAAAAAAGTCACAAGTAGTGTGGATCAACCGGCGTGCGATCCTATACTTTTGAGGGTCCAAAAAGTCTGCGCACAATTCTGCTAACCAGCCATGAGGTAGCATACATGCAAAAATAACCAAGGCAACAACGTCTTGGAAGTAGTCGAGGTCGGAGGAGATAGGCATGATCTCCAATGGTTGGTGGTTGAGGGATGGATGAATGGACGAAAGGATGCGGCTGAGCTAACCCCAGAAGACCCCATGTCAACTGAGTGCTGCCTACATAGCCCTGGTGATAGGGCCTCAGGCCGATGTAGTTCTCCCTAGAAGGGAGGAAGGGTCAAAGGGATGGAAATGGGTCGTGGTGAAGGGCAAGGTTATGGTTAAAAGAAGGCAAGAAGGTTTGTCCATCAGAGAGATGAACAAACGAGAATGGTCGAGCTAACCCCAGAAGACAGTCGTGTCATCTGAGTGCTGCCTACATAGCCCCTGTGGAAGGGCCTCAGACCAATGTAGTTCAGACAAAGGGTCTGAGTGGTAGACAGGTGGTTAAAATAGTTGATAGATTGGTCTTGGTTATGATGAAATGAGGAGGAAAAAAGATGTTGCAGCCTTTTCCAAATGGTGTATTCTGCAACATTGGTTGAGGGGTTTTTCATCCCTAGCAATATTCCATATTCGTGATGGATGTATGCTAAAAATGAATTGAGGTCTATTTATGCTTCAGCAAGTATTGGTTTATGCTTAACATAAATTGGGTCAGGTCGATAGTTTCCATGTGTATTGGTGTCCATAGAAACTAGGGTGAATAGGCTAGGTCATGTTGATGGTCTGAAAAGAGAGTTGAGCTAAGTCGATTGACAAGTGATGAGGGTGAATGTGACCAAAGTGCAGAAGAAGTGAAAAGCATATTGCTCTTTCATTGACAAGGACCAAAAAGATAGCATAGATAGGGGTTATGAGAACCAAGAGCCCCATTCATGCGTGACGTCGTTGACCATAGTTATGTTAGAGCGGTAATCGAATCACTTAGACACTAAAGTGAGCTCGAAGTCCCTTGAGCAGGTAATAGGAGGAGGAAAGAGGGTAACCCATTTGAAGAGCAGAGATAACTATGCCCCTTTTTATAGGAGACCCTGAGACAACTACAAGCCAAGTCCGTGACTCATTTTTTTTTTTTTTTTTTTTTTTTTTTGAGGTGAACTGATCGATGCGGGAAGTCCACAGAGAGATGTCATTTGATGTAGTGGTCAGGTTGTGAAGCTGATCAATGCGGGAAGCTTCTAAAATAATGTTGTTTATTGCCAGATTAGTCATAGCCATCCTTCGAGGGAGTGGTCTAGATTTTTGTTTAATAATGTTTGATAAGTTGGCCTAGCTGTCCTTCAAGGGATCAGTCTAGTAATACAGCAATGATAGTACAGTTGTCCTTCAAGGAAGCAGTCTATTTTTTTTTATTTTGATATTGATATAGTGACCATGGATATGTTTTGACATCTTGATTTGTTTGTATAGAAGTGTGAGTCATGGACAAGATTATAGAAGGTCAAGGGCTCCCTTTTATTAGGGCAAAGCATCCATATATCATAAAAGGGTTATAGGAATTGT
Organism: Torreya grandis; assembly: GCA_037957365.1. Classification (NCBI taxonomy): domain Eukaryota; kingdom Viridiplantae; phylum Streptophyta; class Pinopsida; order Cupressales; family Taxaceae; genus Torreya; species Torreya grandis. The sequence goes on from JARHVA010002798.1 coordinate 843,813, forward strand.
TAAGAGGAATAGGGTTGAAAGGAAGTAGGATGAAGAGGATGGGGATTGCTCAAGGGACGAGCTCAAGTTAAGTGTCAAGTGGACGAATACTCGACTAGCAGTAGAACAGTCGCAGATGCAACGCATTAAAAGGCTTAGGTTCTGGGCGTCCATCAAGAGAAGACAGACGGTAAGTCCCTGATCCATACTTGTGCGTGATAATAAAAGGTTTGAGCCAATTAGGAGAAAACTTGCCTCGTTTACTTCTTTCTAGATTGGTCAGGTGTTGATTGATGAGTGGACGTGAAGTTGGTTGATATGGTTGCTGATTGGTTGAGACAGGTTGAATGTTTTGATAAAAGGGTTGGGTCGAATGTTTGGTTGAGATTTGGTCATTTGATAATTGGTCAATGGTTGGTCGAGGGTTGATTGATTGGTATTTGGTCTTTGGTTGGGTCGAATGTTTGGTTGAGGTCGGGTTAAATGTTTGGTTGCTAGTCTGGTTGAGGTTAAGTTGAAAGAGTGATTGATATGTGGTCGAGACTGTGTTGAAAAATTGGTCAAAGTTTGGATAAAGGTTGAATTCCCCCAGTGACTAGGGAGAATATTTGACGGATTAGTTAAGGTCGATTGAGGTTTAGTGGTCAGATGGACTGTGTTGATGTTGAATAAAGGGGTTAAAGGCAGCGAAGGGACCCTAGTCTGGTGTGGGGATCTTGATTTAGGTGACGAAGTTGGAGAGGTATGGGCTGGTGTTGATAATTTGTCAAAGGGGGGGGTCAAGAGGATCCTTGATAAGAAGGGAATCATTTTTCCGGTGGTGACGAATGACAGCTTTAAGAGTGCATCAACACTCGGTGTCATGTCCCAGAGTGTGATGATAATGACAGAATTTAGAGTTGTCGAACCAAGATGGTTTTGATCCGAGTGTTGATGAGTGGGGTGGTATTGAAGGTTTGTTGATGATGTGATTGAGAAGGGAGGTGTCATTCCCCAGACATTGGTGAACGACGACCTTGAGGGCATGACAATGTTCAGTGTCGTGCCCAGGCATGCGATGATACGCACAAATGCAAGTGTCATCGAACCATGGTGGTTTTGGTCCGAGAGAGTGATATGGTCTAAGAGGCGGGAGATAGAGACGAGAGGACTGCAACAATTGCCGTAAGAGCAAGGCATATGAACCTGCTAACGGGTCGGGATGTTTTATTGCAGAGAGGGTTGGTGACATTGGTTTGGGAGGCAAAGGAGGCGTTGGTCGATGATTTGAAGGAGGTATAAGTCTGACGGGTTGATAGAATAATGGAGGTGACTTACCTCTGTGAAGTATGGGAGTGGGAAGTACTCCGAGTAAAGTAGACGGATGTGGGCCCAAGTTTGAAGGTAATGACGAAGATAGGGGAGGAGGCCTCCGGTGTGGTTTAGTAGCCTTCTTTGGTTTGGGTTGAGGGCCACCTTTGTGCGAGGCAAGATTAGATGTGGGGCGAACACCAAGAGGTTTAGTCTCTTTGGGCATGCTGGACACCTGCGCGGGTTTGGACTTAGATGTGGACGGTTTTTCTCTCAATGGAGAAGGGATTAAAGGTGTGGGCTCTTTAAGAGGAAAGAGCACCAGAGTAGTCATGGCTTCTGTGTGTGGTTGGGGAGTCAAAAAGGTATGATCGTCTATGGATAATAATAAGGATGAAGGCGAGGCAGCTGGTGTTGATGTGGTCAAAGCATCTTCCAATATGGGAGAAGTCGATGGAGGACAAGTGGGAGAAGAAAGTTCTTCGCCATGTGGAGGAGGTATAGGGGAAGAAAGGTCTTCCACCTGTGAAAAAGGTTGGTCAGGGATAAGAGAAAAGATAGTGTCGACTGTGTGTATATCATGGTCTTGAGGGTCATTGTTTATGGTTTGGACGTTGTTTTGAGTAGGCGAATGATTAGAAAAGGGTTGCTTGAAAATGTCAAGTTTTTGGTTGGGCGGTGCGTTCGGATTATCCAAGATGAGATCCCCCTTGTCTAGCATGTCCTGGACGATGTTTTTGAAAGTTTGACAGTGATCCGTGTCATGGCCTTTGACACGGTGATAGTTGCAAAAGTGGTTTTCCCTGTACCATGCAGGGATAGGTGTTGAGGGGTCGAATTGATGTGGTCAGATTGGAGGGAGATTGAGGACCCCCTGCTTGACGAGTTTATCCAAAACAGAGGCATATGACTCCCCAATTGGAGTGAATTGACGCTGTATGGATTGACGTTGAAAATGTTTATTGATGTAGTCTAATGTTGAAGATGATGAGCGGTTGGTTATTGTTGAAGATGATGGTCTAAAGATGACAGTGTTTGCCAACTCCTTGGATTGAGAGTGGGCAGAAGAAGGTCTGGAAGAAGAATGGTCATTGGTTCTTGTGTTAGTGTTACACAATTTGACCTTATCTTCTTCAATGGCGCGGAGTTCAAGCTTTCGGGCCATGGTGAAGGCCTCGTCGAAAGTGTGGAATGTTTGAACCCGCAAGGTGGACGAGATATGACTGACACATGCTCGGGAAAAGAGCTCAATGAGCTCGAGTTGAGGCAAGGAGAAGGAGAGCTGATTAATCAAGCTTCTCCAACGGGCGACAAAATCGGCTATGGATTCATCGTCAAATTGCCTGATAGAGTAAAGGTCTGTGATCGAAACTTGTTTAGTGATATTGATTGAGAAATGGTCAACGAATAGTTGGGTGAGTTGAATGAATGAAAAGATAGAATGTCTGGAAAGAGAACTATACCAGTCAAGGGCAGGGCCAGAAAGGGACATAGGAAACGTGCGTAAAAGTAACGCATCGTCGTGGGCAATAAGATAACAGGCATGTCTGAATGCCTTTAGATGTTGTTGTGGGTCTTCCTTACTCTAAAAGCGAGTAAATTTAGGAAGCTCCCAATGGTTGGGGTATGGTCGGATAGGGACAGAAGGGTGGATGGGCTCGTTGTAAATCTGGTCATATGAAGAGACATTACTTGAACCGGAGATAGGAGCTTCCAGACTGGACATTTTATCCATCAGCATCTTGATGACATCTGCTGACAGATTGGTGGACGGAGCGCCCCCTAGGTTGTAAGGCACTTGAAAGAGGTTAGAAGAGGCGTGCGACATAGTCGGTTGTACAACGTACAGATGACTAGTCGCAGAGGCAGAAGTAGAGGCTAAAGGTGGTTACGTTATGAAGGTAGAAGGCATAGGCTGACTAGATACCGCCAAAGGAGGTTGTGTGACGGCATTGACAAAGGGCGAGGTAGGCACTCCTGCATATATAGGCGCAAGAGTGTGTGGGGTTGAGACAATCAAGTTCTGGTATAATGTAGAACTTGGTTGAATTGCAGGTGGTTGAGGGGGTAACGAAACCCTGATGGAGGTTGGTCTAAAAATAGACGAGGAAGCCGAACTTTGCGTATAGGCCATGGTCGGGTTAATGGTTGAGGCGAAAGGTTGAGTCATAAAAGGTTGGGTGGCGAACGGTGTGGATGTTATCGCCACGTCGTCTGAAAGGTCCCGCATTGGTTTTCTCACGAGATAGTTTTGGAGGGCTGCGGTATTGAGGTCCAAGAATCTTGCAAAGTCTTGGTCCCCTTCTGGGATGATAGGCGTCTGGGTTGGAGATAGTCTAGTAGGAATTCTTTCGGTCTTCGAGTAGAACTCCATTATATGATTGTTTATAGATGGGGTAGGCAAAAGCGATTGATGGCTAGCGTGGTCAAGAAGAGCCTTGGTTTGACTACGTGTCAGAACCATTCAAGGCAAGAAAGAACGTCCTCACAAGCTCAAACAAGCATATAAGAACTAAAAAGATGAAGACACAAGTAGATCCTAAAACCCTAGAAGTAAATTATTAAGATTATAGTGGCTTATGCCTTAGAATGTGTGTAGAGGAAGGTTGGCTTTGTGAGTCAGGTCCTAGAAGAAGCAGTCTATGGATGGTTTCAGGTTTTGTTATGGTGCTCAAGATATCTGTGTTAGGGTCTGGTACGCGGCCTGGTGCTAAGGAGCAAGCTCCCCTCACTTCACGATTCCAGTGGTTAGCTGGTTTCGCTTAGCCAAAATATACCTCGCCTAGAGTTTAGACTCCACCAGAGAACGGAGTGGGCTTTCCCCTTGGTGATGAAATCCAAGTAAGATCACCGGGATGGGTAAGGTATCCGCTGGGGGATGAAATCCCAGTCGGGCCTTGTCTCAGGTAAGTTAAAATGTTTGTTTTGTGCAGGTGGTCTGGTCGTGTAACATCAAGTGATCTAGATTAATTCAATATGCGGTTTAATTACTATGTGTGGTCTAAAAGATGCAGGCAATCAGAAATGAATGCAAAGTGTTTTAATGCCCAAGTCAAAATGTTTTGTTCGTATGAAGACGAATGGAGAAAGAGTCGAAGAATATGAGTTTTAGCTAGTCTAGAAGTGCAAGAAAGAAAGAAATGTTCGTTTTAGTTCTACTTATGATGTCGTTTAAGAAGAGGCGAAAGGAGGCGAAAAGGAAGAAACCTAATGCACCTAAATGAACGAAAGAAAGAAAGGACCCAAGGAGGACCTAGGGTCCCACCGGGCGTGCCAGAATGTTTCTATGCAAAATTGCTTTCTACATTCAAAAGAAGAATAAAGAAACTAAAAGAAATGGTCAAGGCTAGAAGTACCTGATAAAGTCGTGCGCACCGAAATCAGACGTTGGAAGATTCTCCTCTTTGGCTGTGGAGGAATGACACCTGCGAAGAAAAGGCTAAAACACGGAAAAACGTTAGTCAAAGATATGGTGGGCTGTCAGGCAAACGCCCGATCCTGAAAGTACGAAGACTTCCTAGAAGGATATCAACCCACTGATAAAAAAGCAGAATATTGGACAAAAGTAGATAATAATGAAAGATAAAATGACAGAAATAAATGACAAAAAATAAAAGTGCATACCTGATATGCAGCACTGTTCTGCACAGTCACCGGCGTCGGTCTCTGTGGTGCCGGCGTCGGTTAGGGAAGGTGCCGACGTCGGTTTAGGTGCCGTCGTCGGTCAGGGTAGTGACCGGCGTCAGTAGGGGCAGGTTCTGGAAAAGTCTAAACAGGTTCGGGACAGGGTCTGAGAGAGTCGGGACAGGGTCTGGGCAAGGTCTGAGAGAGTTGGGACAGGGTCTGAGAGAGTCGGGATAGGGTCTGGGCAAGGTCTGAGAGAGTCGGGACAGGGTCTGGGCAAGGTCTGAGAGAGTCGGGACAGGGTCTGGGCAAGGTCAGGTTGGGTCTGAACAGAGTCTGGGGGTTTTAGTCTAGACAAAGGCAGGGATGTAAACGAGGGATGCTGGGTCTGTGGTTTGAAGAATCGAGATGACAGAACTGATAAAGAATAACCAAGGAAGAAATAAAACAAATAGAGTAAATACTTACCTGCCAAAAGACGCGATGAAAGCCATAGTTGGAGTTGTCTGTGTAGTGCTGGATTGAACGCAGATTGGTTGATGCCGAGAGTGTTGATCGCGAGAGTGTTGATGTCGGAGTTTGCAGGTTGGTTGAATAATTGCTCGGGTTCGATTGATCAGCGAAAAATGGTTGAATAGCGTTTGGGATCGCCTTTCAAATGGTTAACGGATGCTGATGAAGGTAAGAGACGGTTCCAGAGACGGTTTGACAACCGTTCAGGAAACTGAATGATAACTGATAACGGATAACGGCAAGGTGACCGACGTCGGCAGGATTGCCGACATCGGCCGATAGGTGACCGACATCGGCGACATCGACCGGGTAAAGACCGTCGTCGGCAGATGCATAATGGGGATAGAGTCTAGCTTTAGCTCTGTGCTCATTTTTACATGCTGCCAGGGTCAAGGTTGGTGGAACAAGTGATCGACAAGGGTTAAATAGGCGAAGAAGAATAAGACGGGGAATGTCCAGGGGAGTTGACATGATTTCGGTGTCTACAGGGTAGTTTAGATAAATGGTGTATTTTTATCCTATGCCCTAGTTACTTGAAACCATAGACATGGGGTATTTTAGGTTGGGCCTAACAAATAATAAGATGTGTGGACTAGGATCTTAGCTATAGAGTTGGAGAAAGTGGTCATTTCCTTGATATAAATGAACTTTCAACTAGCATAAAAGAAAAGGCTGCCATATTTGAATAGGCACTGCCAATAGTTGGGGTCTAGTATTCAGAGCCTATGGTAATGGGCTAGTATTAATAGGAGGGTAGAGGGGATAAGAAGGTGAATGCCTCATTTTAAACTCATGGTGGCCTACCTCTGATGGAAGAGTTCCTATAATAGCATAAATTTAGAAGCTGCCATTGCCAACAATAGTGGTAATTTTGGAGGCATGACCCTTATAGTGGCATATAGCTAGAAGTTAATTTATTTTAACCAAGGTAATGGTGATAATGATGCTAATGACCACCAGGCCCACAAGGATATTAGAATGATAAAATAAGAAAATACATCAGATGCGAATCAAATGATAAGGTCAACAAAAAGATATCATGATGGTGCATAATGGATTTATCAAGGTGACCAATCAGATCGAGGGTCACATATCCACATGGAAAGGTAGTAGACATGACCATTTCAAGTGGGAGGACTGTTAAAGGGAATCAATGACATCATATGATGTTTTTGTTGATGGGATGGAGAATCATGTTATAAAATAAGAATGTTTAGGTATTTTATTTAAAGAATCATGATAAGGATGAATGCCTATTATTGAGTTATTTGATTTTATAGGTTATAGAGAGTGTAGAGAAATACACGAGGTTGATGATGGAAAATAATGGAAATAATGGTGAAGATAATCAACAACCTCCACAACCTAAAATAATCAATATGGTGAATGTGTGGATCTACCAGATATTACATGTAATGATGATAATGGAAGTATTGTTAGATCAATAACAAGAGGAAATACACCCATGACCTAAGCTCAAGTCTAAACTCTTACCTCCTCAATAGAAAAAAGGCAAGACTTTCATTCTATGAGGTGTAAGGTTGGAGAACATGATGTCCATCCTATTTATGGAGGGAACCCTCACTATCCAAGGAGATGCATGCTGAGGCACTAATTAATGGTACCTATGTAGGTAGAACAACCAGAGCATAGGGATGTATGGATATGACAAGAAAGTAGGATGAAATACCTAGAGTAGAATATGATTCTCATCTTGTGGGGATGAATGTGGGAGAGGATAAAAAAGTATACCCTTTAGTGATTGTTGAGATAGGGAATGATACAGATGTTAGTTTAGGGAACAATCAAGTAGAAGGATGGATGAACACAAATTCAGAGTCACTAAATAATTGGTCTAATGATTAGGTAGGAAAGTAATGTATGTAGGTGCCTTAAGTGAAGTATGGATAATCTAATAACTTTGTATGTATTGTGCAACTCCTCACACCCTAAATAAAATAGTGCATAGTTTGATATAAACATGTATAAAATGTGTTGGATGTCGCTAGTCAAATGTTATAATGCTTAAGGTTGTGTGGATACTTGTGAATGTTATGGTTATGGTTATGATTGGTATGGTTATGGTTGTTGTAATCTCACTTAATGTAAAATGAATGACTATTATTATTGCAATGTTGGATGGTGTAGACACCGCAAATGTGTCTGCACCTTGGTTCTCCCCCTTGTTCGCCTCAAACCCCTATCCTATCCCTAACCTACCTAGGTCTTATTAATTGAAAATAATCATCTATTTTTAATTAAATAAGTCCATTTTTCCCTCTCCTTGCCACCTCGCCACCCTAGGATACCCTCCTTGGATCCCCTTCATTCCCCACATGGCCATTTAATGCCTTAGACTCCCATTCCAATCTCTTCACTCGCCCATTTAACTCCCGTCGACCGTTTCATCCTCGCATTCATTTGACCCAGCGTTTGGGAAATGGATGGAAGGCTATTTTTAGCCTTTTTCTGGCCTTTTAGCCGCTGACATTGGTTAACCGTCGACCGACGTCGGCGATATTGCCGGCGTCGGCACCTTTCATAACGGCTTCTTCACCGTTATCTCCTCTCTCTTGACTCTTCTTCGCTCCCTGCGTCTCTTCTCTGGCATCCTGACTCTTGAATCTTTGCATCACACCCTTGTACCTGTCCTTTCACTTGACCTCTCTGCCAATCAATCTGACTCTCTCCCTCAGGTACACAGCAAGCTTTTGCAAGTGAACAATAGGGATTCTTCATCAGCAATAGGTCTTCAACAAGCGGCAATAACAACAACTTAAACCAGCAGGCACAGGTATGTTGTACTCTGTTGGTTTTCTTTATGCTTTTTAGTCATTTCTAAACTAGATTTAGCACTTCTTTCCCTCAGTTCTGACTGTCACCCAGACCCAGATTCCTATCTCCCTGATTGGCTTCCTCTATCTCTCTATCCCTCTCTGTCCATTTGACTCTCCTGTATCTCTACACAGACCCCCTGACCATCCTTAAACAGACCGCAGACCAACCCCGGACCATCCACAGACCAGACTCTGTCCAGACTCGACCAGAACCTGCCTAAAACCCCGTCCAAGCCTATTACCCCGACCGACGCCGGTCGTTACCCCCACCGACGTCGGCAGACTAACCGACGTCGGCAGACTAACCGACGTCGGCAGACCCGACAACCGACGCCGGTAGGACCACCGACGCCGGCGACTGCAACCAGGACAACAGCTTCTCCCAGGTAAGCCTTTGCTTTCTTTTCTCTTTCAGTTTGCTATCATTTCAGTCTATTTTAGCATTCTGTCTTTTATCAGTCACTTATCTCTTATCAGACTAGTGGGTTGACGTCCCTTAAGGAAGTTCTCATACTTCTGGGAACAGGCTTTTGCTTGGCAACCCACCGCCTATCCATCTAACATTTTCTTATCCAAGTTCCTTTTCTTTGCAGGTGTCATTCCTCCACAGCCAAAGAGGGGTGCTCACAAACGTCTGGGTTACGGTGCGCGATCTTTATCCAGGTACTTCACATGCCTTGACCATTATCTCTTTAGTTTCTTCTCTCTTTATAATCTGAAAAGTGAATTAGCGATAGAAACATTCTGGCACGCCCGGTGGGACACTAGGTTCCTCTTGGGTTCCTTTTCTTCTTCATTCATTTAGGAGCATTAGGTTCTTACCTTTTCTCCTCCTTCTTTTCTTCTCAATGACACTATAAGCAGGAATTTAAAACCAATCTTTCTTTTCCTTCTTGCACATTCTAGACTAGTCCAACATCATACTCTCAACCCTTTCTCAAACTTGTCTTCATAACAAACATCACATTTTGACTTGGGCTTAAAACGTATTGCACTTTCATTTCTGCTTGTGCTTGCATTATTCCACTTAAATCTGCATATTGAATAAATCGTAGACACTTGATGTTACACTACCGAACCACATGCACTAAAATGAACATAAAACTTACCTGAGACAAGGCCCGAATGGGATTTCATCCCCCAGCGGATACCTTACCCGTCCCGGTAACCCCACTTGGATTTCATCACCAAGGGGGAAGCCCACTCCGTTCTCTGGCGGAGGATAAACTCTAGGCGAGGTATATCTTGGCTAAGCGAGACCAGCTAACCACTGGAATCGTGAAGTGAGGGGAGCTTGCTCCTTAGCACCAGGCCACGTACCAGACCCTAACACAGACTTTGAGCACCTAAAACAACACCTGAAACCAGCTCTAGACTGCCTCTTCTAGGACCTTTCTTATAGCCCATCTCCCTAAACATTCATCTAAGGCATAAGCCACAAGATTCCAAGGTTAATTCCTAGGATTTATCGCTTAGGCTTGTCTGTCTCTCTCTTTTTTCCTCTTCTCATCTGTTTGTTTGAGTGAGTGAGGACGCTTTCTTCATTGTTTTTCCAAAGAATCTTCAAATCTTTTGGTTCTCTGGAAGACACAGTCACCGGCATCGGTTCTGTCACCGACGTCGGCTTTCCTCTCTTACCGGCATCGGTTATCTTACTGACGTCGGCTATCTACCTTACCGACATCAATTTTTAAACCGACGTCGGTCTCTATCACTGTCCTTTTTTTTAAAACCAGCAGCCTGAAACCTGTCCATTCTCTGTCAAAAACCACATTCTAGTTTTCTGAGACTACAAGAACACAGTTTTTAGAACCAGGACTCTCTTCTTAACCACTTTAGCCAACAACCGCTTCCGTCTACCCCGTCCCTAACAAGTCCTATCATGGAGTTCCACTCAGAGACTGAAAGAACTCCTACAGGACCGACCCTGACCCCGACCCCGACTCAAATTCCCATCATCCCTGAAGGGGACCAGGATTTTGAGAGATTCTTGGACCTCAATACCGCAGCCCTCCAAAACTATCTCACGAGAAACCCAATGCGAGACCTTTCGGGTGACATGGCGACGACATCCACACCATTCGCCACCCAACCCTTTATGACTCAGCCTTTCACCTCAAATATTAACCCAACCATGGCCAATACGCAAAGTTTGGCCTCCTCGTCTATTTTTAGACCGACCTCCATCGGGGTTCCATTACCCCCTCAACTACCTGTAATTCAACCAAGTTCTATATCATATCAGAACTTGATTGTCTCGACCCCTCATACTCTTGCGCCCACAAATGTAGGCGTGCCAACCTATCTTTCTACTAGTGCCACCATACAACCACCTTTGGCGGTGCCCAGTCAACCTATACCTTTGACCTTCGTAATGCAACCACCTTTAGCCTCCACTTCTTCCCCTGCGACTAGTCATCCGTACGTTGTACAACCGACTATGTCGTACGCCTCCTCTAGCCTCTTCCAAGTGCCTTACAACCTAGGGGGTGCCCAACCCGCCAATCCGTCAGCAGATCTTATCAAGATGCTGATGGATAAAATGTCCAATCTCGAAGCCTCCATTTCCGGTTCAAGCAATACTTTGTCATATGAGCAAATTTGCAACGAGCCCATCCATCCTTTCGTCCCTATTCGACCATACCCTAACCATTGGGAGCTTCCTAAATTCACTCGCTTTCAGAGTAAGGAAGACCCACAACAACATCTACGAGCATTTAGACATGCCTGTTATCTTATTGCCCATGACGATGCATTGCTTTTACGCACGTTCCCTATGTCCCTTTCTGGCCTTGCCCTTGACTGGTATAGTTCTCTTGCCAGACACTCTATCTTTTCATTCATTCAACTCACCCAACTATTTCTTGACCATTTCTCAATCAACATCACCAAACAAGTCTCAATCACAGACCTTTACTCCATCAGGCAGTTTGACGACGAATCAATTGTCGACTTTGTCGCTCGTTGGAGAGGTCTGATCAACCAACTCTCCTTCTCTTTGCCTCAACCTGAGCTCATCGAGCTCTTCTCTCGAGCATGTGCCAGACACATCTCTTCTACCTTGTGGATTCAGACATTCCGTACTTTTGATGAAGCTTTCATCATGGCTCGAAAGCTCGAACTCTGTGCCCTTGAATAAGATAAGGTCAAATTGCGTAATACCAACGCAAAATCTACCAATGGCCATTCTTCTTCCAGACCTTCTTCTTCTGCCAATTCCGAATCTAAAGGAGTGGCCAATACTGTGGTCGTTAGATCACCATCCTCGACAACAATGAATCAATCTCAACCTTCGACGTCTTCCAGCATCACCAAACAATTCCAACAACAGTACATTCAACGTTCTTACAATCCACTTGGAGAACCATACGCTTCCGTTTTGGAAAAACTACTCAAGTAGGGGGTCCTCAATCTCCCTCCAATCCAACCACCTCAATTCGACCCTTCAAAAGCTATCCCTACATGGTATAGGGAGGCCGACTTCTATCCCTTTCATCGCGTCCAAGGCCATGACATCGACAACTGCCGAACCTTCAAAAACATCGTCCAAGACATGATCGACAAGGGAGATCTTATTTTAGATAACCCGAACGCCCCACCTAACCAACATATCGACATCTTCAAACAACCATTTTCGAATCATCTGCCTACTCAAAACAACGTCCAGACTTCGACCAACGACCCCCAAAACCATGACATTCACACGATTAGCACTATCTTGCCTCTTGTCCTTGACCAACCTCTTCCATTAAAGGATGAAGAACCTTCTTCTCCTACTAGTCCTCCATCTACCTCTCTTGTATTGGAGGACGCTTTGACCACATCAATGCCATCAAGCCCACCTCCATCCGAAGACCCTACCTTGCCTACTCCTCAACTACAAGTAGAAGGCACGATCATCCACACCCTCTGCCCACTTGAGGAGCCACACTCTCTTATTTCTTCTCCACCAAGAGAAGAACCAGTCTCTCCACCCATTTCAATCGAGGAACACCCAGTCACAGTTTTCTCTTGCCCTTTGCCTGAGATTTCTACATCTCACTCACCTTCATCCACATCTAAACCCAAACCCATATCTAACCTCGCCTCGCACAACGGTGGCCCTCGACCCAAACACACGAAAACTACTAGACCACATCGAAGGACTCCTCCTCCACCTTCGTCATTACCTTCAATCTTGGGCCCGCATCCGTCCACTTTAATAGGAGCGCTTCCCACTCCCATCCTTCACAGAGGCAATTTGCCTCCATTACTCTCTCAACCCATCAGACATACATCTCATCCAAACCCTCGACCTATGCCTCCTTCGCCTCCCAAACCAACGTCACCAACCCCCACTGCAATAAAACATCCCGACCCATTAGCAAGTTCATATGCCTTCCTCTTACAGAAATTATTGCAGTCCTCTCGTATCGACCTCCCACCTCTTAGACCATATCACTCTCTCGGACCAAAACCACCATGGTTCGATGACACTTGCATTTGTGCGTATCATCGCACGCCTGGGCACGACACGGAGCATTGTTGTGCCCTCAAGGTTGCCATTCGCCAATGTTTGGAGAATGACACCTCTCTTTTCAACCACATCATCAATAAACCCTCAACACCACTCCGCTCATCAACTCTCGGATCAAGGCCATCTTGGTTCGACAACTCTAAGTTTTGTCACTATCATCACACTCCGGGACATGACACTGAGCGTTGTTGCGCTCTCAAAGCTGTCATTCATCAGCACTGGAAAAAGGACACCCTTCTCACCAAGGATCCTCTTGACCACCTCTTCGACAAAACATCAACCCTGACTCATGCCTCTCTAACCTCATCACCTAAATCAGGATCCCCACACCAGACTGTGGTCCCTTTGCCACCTTTGACCCCCTTATTCGACATTAATACCATCCATCTGACCACTAAACCTCAACCGACCTTAACCAATCTTTCAAACATTCTCCCTACCCGCTGGGGGATTTCATCTTTCATCCAAACCTTGACCAACTCTTCAACCCAGTCTCTACCACATATCAATCACTCATTTAATCTTAAATCTCGACCAAGTGTCCATCGACCCAACCCCCGACCAATTATTCGACCAATCTCAACCAAACTTCAACCAAATATCGATCAACCTGACCTCTCGACCAAACATTCAACCTTTTTCAACCAACCAACGACAATGTCAACCAACTTCACATCCATCAATCAACACCTGACCAATCTGGAAAGAGGCAAATTGGGGCAAGTTTGCTCCTAATTGACTTGGACCTTATCATAACATACAAGCATGGCCCAGGGTCTTATTAGACCTTAAACCCCTTTTTATGTCTTGCATCTTCGACCATTCTTTTGTTAGTCGAGTGTTTGATCACTTGACGTTTTACTTGAGCTCGTCCCTCGAGCAATACTCATCCTCTTAATCCTACTTCCTTTCAACCCTATTCCTCTTAACAATTCTTATAGCCCTTTTATGCTGTATGGATGCTTTGTCCTAATAAAAGGGAGTCCTTGAACTTCTACAGTCTTGTCCATGACTCAAATTCCTATCAACAATCAATCAAGATGTCACAATATCCATAGTCACTATATCAATATCAAATCAAAAAGACAGACTGATCCCTCGAAGGACAGCTATACTATCATTGCTGTAGCTAATAGACTGATCCCTCGAAGGGCAGCTATTCAAACCTTATCAAAGCAAAAATATAGACCACTCCCTCGAAGGATGGCTATGACTAAATCTTGATACAAACAACAACTTTTCTTAGAAGCTTCCCGCATTGATCAGCTTCGCAACCTGAGCATACATCAAAAGACATCTCTATGTAGGCTTCCCGCATTGATCAGCCTGCACCAAAAAAAAAAAAAAAAAACGAGTCACGGACTTGGCTTGTAGCTGTCTCAGGGTCTCCTATAAAAGGGGCAAGGTTATTCCTGCTCTTAAACTGGGTTACCCTATCCACCTCCTATCACCTGCTCAGGGGACTTCGAGCTCACTTTAATGTCAAAGTGATTCGATTACCGTTCTAACACCACACTGGTCAACGACGTAATGCATGAACGGGGCTTTTGTTCTAATAACCCCTATCTATGCTTCCTTTCTGGTCTTTGTCAATGAAAGAGCAATTCGCCTTTCACTTCTCCTCTACACTTTGGTCACATTTAACCACATCAATTGTCGACTCATCCTTAACTAAGCCATTTTCATCATTTTCAGTTGGCATCGCCTTGTCCTTTTCACATAGTTTCTATGGACACCAATACACATGGAAACTACCGACCAGACCCAATTTATGTTAAGCATAAACCAATACTTGCTGAAGCATAAATAGACCTCCATTCATTTTTAGCATACATCCATCACAACTATGGAAACTTGCTAGGGATGAAAGACTCTCGACCAATTCTACAGAATACACCATCTGTAGCATCATTTTATCCTCATCTTACCCTCATCATTTCGACACTCAACCAAACTCATCATCGACCATTTTGACCCTCGCAGTCTGAACTACATTGGTCTGAGGCCCTATGACCAGGGCTATGTAGGCAGCACTCAGATACCACATCCTCTGAGGTTAGCTCGACCACCCCTGTTTGTTCGTCTTTTTGATGGACAAACCTTCTCTTCTGCGACCTCGACTTTGACAAAGACCAATCAACCTCTTTGACCCTTCCTCCCTTTTTAGGGAGAACTACATTGGCCTGAGGCCCTTCACACAAGGGCTATGTAGGCAGCACTCAGTTGACATGGGGTCTTCTGGGGTTAGCTCAGCCGCGTCCATTCGTCCATCCATCCCCTTGACTAATGACCATTGGAGATCATGCGTATCTCCTTCGACCTTAGACTACTTCCAAGCCAATGTTGCCTTGGTTGTTTTTGCATGTGTGCTACCTCACGGCTGGTTAGCAGAATTGTGCGCAGACCTATTTTTGACACTTCGCAAGTATAGGATCGCGAGCCGGTTGATCCGCACTACTTGTGACCTTTTCATGTTTTCTGGGAGCACTTCCTGAGCCTGGGATACCTGGAACACGATGACCATTTGGAGCTTCAGCTTAGATTGAGTGACCCGATCAGCAGATGACTAAATGCTGGGGCCCGGTTACTTCAATTTTGGCACTCCTCGACCCTTGACCTGCGACACTTTGACCTAACCCTCTCGTGTAGTGGTATGCGCACAATCACGACTTTTACAGCGTTTTCACTCACTTTTCATCTTTCTCATCCACCTTTTGTCAAATCAGCACCCGACATCAGGTTCCCTTCCCTCGACTCCCGCTTTGAGGGGGAATACCTTATCCTTACTTCGGGGCAATCCACATCATCCTTCACCTGGGGCAACCACCTCCTATTTTTGTCTTGCAGTTCGTCTCGAACAACCAACAAGACAAAAAGGGGAAAATGTAGACACCGCAAACGTGTCTGCACCTTGGTTCTCCCCCTTGTTCGCCTCAAACCCCTATCCTATCCCTAACCTACCTAGGTCTTATTAATTGAAAATAATCATCTATTTTTAATTAAATAAGTCCATTTTTCCCTCTCCTTGCCACCTCACCACCATAGGATACCCTCCTTGGATCCCCTTCATTCCCCACATGGCCATTTAATGCCTTAGACTCCCATTCCAATCTCTTCACTCGCCCATTTAACTCCCGTCGACCGTTTCATCCTCGCATTCATTTGACCCGGCGTTTGGGAAACGGATGGAAGGCTATTTTTAGCCTTTTTCTAGCCTTTTAGTCGCCGACGTTGGTTAACCATCGACCGACGTCGGCGATATTACCGGCGTCAGCACCTTTCATAACGGCTTCTTCACCGTTATCTCCTCTCTCTTGGCTCTTCTTCGCTCCCTGCGTCTCTTCTCTGGCATCCCGACTCTTGAATCTTTGCATCAGACCCTTGTACCCATCCTTTCACTTGACCTCTCTGCCAATCAATCTGACTCTCTCCCTCAGGTACACAGCAAGCTTCTGCAAGTGAACAATAGGGATTCTTCATCAGCAACAGGTCTTCAACAAGCGGCAACAACAACAATAGAAACCGACAGGCACAGGTATGTTGTACTCTGTTGGTTTTCTTTATGCTTTCTAGTCATTTCTAAACTAGATTTAGCACTTCTTTCCCTCAGTTCTGACTGTCACCCAAACCCAGATTCGTATCTCCCTGATTGGCTTCCTCTATCTCTCTGTCCCTCTCTGTCCATTTGACTCTCCTGTATCTCTGCACAGACCCCCTGACCATCCTTAAACAGACCGTAGACCAACCCCGGACCATCCACAGACCAGACTCTGTCCAGACTCGACCAGAACCTGCCTAAAACCCCGTCCAAGCCTATTACCCCGACCGACGCCGGTCGTTACCCCCACCGACGTCGGCAGACTAACCGACGTCGGCAGACCCGACAACCGACGCCGGTAGGACCACCGACGCCGGTGACTGCAACCAGGCCAACAGCTTCTCCCAGGTAAGCCTTTGCTTTCTTTTCTCTTTCAGTTTGCTATCATTTCAGTCTATTTTAGCATTCTGTCTTTTATCAGTCACTTATCTCTTATCAAACTAGTGGGTTGACCTCCCTTAAGGAAGTTCTCATACTTCTGGGAACAGGCTTTTGCTTGGCAACCCACTGCCTATCCATCTAACATTTTCTTGTCCAAGTTCCTTTTCTTTGCAGGTGTCATTCCTCCACAGCCAAAGAGGGGTGCTCACAAACGTCTGGGTTACGGTGCGCAATCTTTATCCAGGTAATTCACATGCCTTGACCATTATCTCTTTAGTTTCTTCTCTCTTTATAATCTGAAAAGCGAATTAGCGATAGAAACAGATGGTACAAGTCACGGTAAAAACATCAACCAGGCACATTAAATTAAAAATAGGGCTTGATTATTTATTTTTAACAAAGTCTAAAAATAGACCCAAAGTGAGATCAGCTTAATGAATATAAGCCCTTAAAATGTTTTACATCAATAGTTGTTAGTTGATAAAGAAGGTGTCTTGATCATAGGGTGTCAAGTAAGCTCTAAATCCATTGATGTATAAATAGTCTATAGGGAAGATGGGTGATAGGTGGTGTGAAGGGTAATGGGTGATATATATGATAACCTCATGTCAATTAATTTCTCCCTTATATAAGTGACCTAAGAATGGTAATAGATAATTCCATATTGTATGCTAGATGTAGACTGATCAATATAAGAAGTCTACATGTGAAAGCAGATTGCAGCCTCCAACTTATTATACTTCTTGAGAGCCAATTGTGGCTTTAGAATTTATTATGATGGTAGGTCCTTTGATTTATTTTTTTATATGGGAAGATAATTGATGTGGTAAGCTTCCAAGAAATTACTCTACTTTTGACAAAGTTAACTTAGCCATCATTTAAGGGAGTGGTCTAAGTTTATTGGCTTTATTTAAAGTTATTGATAGCTATCTTTCAAGGAAGTAGTCTACCTTACATTTGGTAATTTTTGTTTTGGTTTTGGACACTTATCCTTCAAGGTAGCAGTTTACAATGTTTAAGATATTGACCCAATTATTTGTTGTAAGATGAAACGTGTTTAGACATGGACCAATCTAATTAGATTTAGAGGTTTACCTTTATGAGGGTGAAACTTTAACATAGGAAGGTCAATGATATTTGAAAGGGTGTGGTTTTGAGAGATAATGACCATGAGATTTCATCTTATTAAAGATGAAAAGTATCCATGAGAACCATGTTATGGGTAGAGCCATGGTACCCATATTTAAGATTAGGCTATGAATGTGATGGTTAATCACATGGTTCTATATTGTAATCAATTATCCTCAAAAAAAGAGGAGAAAGATGGGTGAAAGTTAAAATCTTGTAACCAAGGGATAAGCTTAAGTTAGACAAAAAGAGTGAGCTTGATCATTCTTTAATAGAAAAACTAATGTAGATGTGAAGCATTGAGGGGCTCAGGTTGTGGTTTGCCTTCAAGAGAGGACAAATGATAAGTTCCTGATCCATACTTATGGGTAATGATGTAGGTTCCAAGCTAATTGAAATCAAGCTTACCTCATTTTACTTTTCTCCATGTTGGTCACATGTTGGTTTTCCTTTAGGATGAGGTCTCCAATATTGAAGTCTTACGGTTTAGGCTAAGGTTGGTTAGGATTGATAGAAAATGGTAATATCCAATGGTTTAATGGGAGAATTTGAATCCCAAATAGGTTAGGTGGTGTCCAAATGGGTTTCCCCAATTTGATATACCACTTGGTTCAAGTTGGATTGATGGATAGGTTTGGTTGATAGGTTGACCCAAAAAAGATAAGGGTTAGTTTAGTTAATGGTTAAGGTATGGTTGAAGTTAATAAATGGTTAAAGCCTTATGGAATGAAATTTCCCCAAGTTTACTGTTTGCATGGGTGGGAAAAATATCCCAAAGTGAAGGTGTTTGTGGTTGGGTTCAGTTAGAATGTTGAGGGTTTAAAGGGTATGTCCATGGAATGAACACTTTAGCATTTCCCTTATCCTTTTGTTGGACCTGAGAGTGAGTAAGATTATAGATGGTGTGAATAAAAGGAAGTGTTGGTTTAGCTTGTTGCTTTGATTCCTCCTCACTCTTAGGTAAGAATGGGGGAATAGGCAAGTGTTGGGTAGGTTTGGTTGATAGTTAGGTTGGTAATGAGATCAAAGGAGGTTCATTTGATAACATATTATCCTTGTCCTAGAGCTGGTGGATAATGGTTTTAAGAGCCTTATAGTGCTCTATATCGTGGCCAAGTATCCTATGGTAAGAGCACACATGGTGGTCATTGTACCATGATGGTTTTGGGCATGAAGGGTCAATTATATTGATAGGTTCAAAAGGTTTGATAGGTGGTAAGGTTAAGGAAGAGGTTTGCAACAAAATTTGTAAAATGGTTGAATAGGATTCATGTAAAGGTGTTGAAGGTGATATGTTTTTAGTTTTGAGAGCCTTCTTAAAATTAGTTTTTACTACGAAAGTTATGGGTGGTGGGGTAGTTTTGGTTTGTCAGTTAGGTTGGGATGGCTTGGTTAAGGGAGGTTCATCTGATAATAGATAATCCTCATATAAGTTATGGATGAGTGCTTGGAGAGATTTACAATACTCTGTGTCATGTCTAAGTGTCCTATGGTATGCACAAACTAAGCTGACATTAAACCATTTTGGTTGAAGACCTGAAGGGTCAAACATTTTGACAAGTTGGAAATGTTTGAGAGGTGGTAAGGTTAAAGAGGAGGTTTTTAATAACCTTTTTAAAATGGTTGAATATGATTCAATTAAAGGCATTGGGGGTGATGTATTTTTGGTATTTGGAGTGGGAGCCTTCTTAGGAGTAGGATTTACCCTAGAAGTTGTTAGTTGTGGAATAGTTTTAGTAGACTGGTTAGGTTGGGGTTGCTTGGTTGGTTTAGAAGTAGAATATTTAAGAGAAGCAGGGCCATGAGTGTATTTTGAGATGGCTTAAGAGATTCAACCATTTTAATAGGTTTAGTCAAAGTTTCCTTTGATGGACTTGATGGAGTTAGGTCATATTTCAAAGATTGGTGAGCTATGCTAGGAATAGGAAGTATTCCCAGATTCTTGATGGATTTGGTTAAAGAGGTATAAGGGTATTTAAAAAATTTAGATGGAAGTGGGTTAGATGGTTCCCTTATGGTTTTAGAGTATGGAGTATCTGAGGATGGGGTTAAGGTATTGATAGGTTTGAGGGTGGATTTAATTGAAGCTAAGGGTTCTTGTTTGTTTTGGTAAGGGAGGCCAAGATGATGCCATAAAGTGGCACTATCAAGATTGGGTTGAGAAATGAACTCTAGGCTTTGTGCTAGCCTAGAAAAGGGCTTGTAGGTAGGTTTGGTTCCTTGATCATTGATTTCAAAGCTTAAACCCTTGGGTGGAGAAGAGGGAATGGTTTCCCCATCTATTTTTTTGGTGGAAGGTTCAAAATTTAGAGAAGATGTTTCTTCTATAGATGGAGTGGATAAGGTGACATTTTCTAAAGGAATGATTTCCAAAGGAAGAGTAGGTGAGTTTGTGGTGGGGGAGGAAGGTATAATGATGTTAATGAATGGAAGAAAGTGTTTGTTTCCTTTGTTTGGTCATCCAAAGGAATGGGAAGTGATTCCCCCACTTCAATGAGTGGGGTGGAAGAAGCAATAGTAATATGTTTATTAATAACAACATTGATCGTGTGCACCTCATAAGTCTTAGATGATTTTGGTTGGCTTTGATTCACTAAAAGGTAAAGTGGAAAAGATTCTTTGGTTTCCTTAACTATGGTTTGTAATAAAATTTGTAAAGGTTCTACTTGGTCAATAAGTGGATTGGTTAAGGTTGGTTTTATTATAGTTTCTTCAGTTTTAGGTTTACTAAGGGCCAAAAGAGGGTGTACCAATGTCTTAGTTATCTCATTAGGGTGTGAAACTATTTGTAAGTTATTTGGTTGGATTGAAGAGGCTAGTTGGTTTGATAGGTTAATAGGTTGGATGGGTTGATAGGTTGGTTGATCAGTTAAGGGTGATGAGATTGATTAAGTTAAAAAGGTGGTTTGAGGTTAATATGATGGTTGGGGGAAATGGCCTAATCTTTGACAAGGTTGGGGTGATTGAGATGATATATGTTGATAGGTTGTTGGTTGGGCATGATAATAATTAAATAGCTGATGATAGGATGTTGTCTATTTTTAAGTGAGGTTTGATTGATCATGGACACCATAAATAGATGGCCTATGTTTTGACTCTAATTTAGCTATCCGGTCTATTATCAATGCAACAAACTTAGGTGGTAGTTTAGGTGAAGGTTGATAGTTTATGGGTTGGTTGAAGTTAGAGTTTGATGAGTTATAGGTAAGGTTATGTTTATTTTAGATAAGGTTGGGTTGGTTAGAGACAAGGTTGGGTTGGTTGTAGATAGGATTGGGTTGGTTATAGATATGGTTTGGTTGATTATTGGTAAGGAAGGGAACATAAGTAGCTTGTGATGCAAGGTACCACTTTAAGGTGAAAGTATTGTTCTCTAACATCCTAAAAAAGTTAGGATATCTAAGAGAGAAAATAGGAAAGATTTATATTGAAGAAGGTAGTGGATATGAGGTATTGGAAAATAGGTTCTTGGTTGGTTTGATTCTTCAATTTGTAGCCTGGTAAAGACTATGTGAAAAATAGAGAGAAATGAAGCTCACATGTCAAAAAAGAAGTACGAAAAAGAAAATATTCATGGAAATCAAAGCATACACTAAGATACATTATATTGTAGAGTTTTAATTATCTCTGTTTTGGATTATGCCTTAAAAAGTGTGAAGAAGAAATCTGGTTTATATAAAAGGTCCTAAACAAGGTAGTCTATGTTTGGTTTCAAGTTGTGTTTAGGTGCTCAAGAAGAAGTCTGTATTGGATTTCAATATGTGTCTTATTACTTAGGGCTTGTTACCCTCACTTCATGATCCCACATCCAGTGTGGATGCTTAGCCAATATATACTAATTTCTAAGGCTTATACTTAGCCAGAGAACTAAGTTGGTTATCCCCTTGGTGATCAAATCCAAGTATGATAACTGAGAGGATGTAAAGTGATCTGCTAGGTGGTGAAATCCTAGTTAGACCTTATCTCAAGTGATTTTCATATTTTTTTTGTTGTAATTGGTTTGGTTTTGTAACATTTGTGAACTACAGTTAATTTGATTTGCCTTTAATTAATCTAGGTGAACTAATTAAGCAAGAAATCAAACAATGTATGCAATTAATTTTAACCCAAAGGATTTTTTTATGATTTATTTTTATGAAAACAAGAAAAAATGAAATGCATATAAATGTAGTATGAAAATGCAATCCTAATCCTAGGATGAATGCTCTTTTTTTTTTAAG
Organism: Torreya grandis; assembly: GCA_037957365.1. Classification (NCBI taxonomy): domain Eukaryota; kingdom Viridiplantae; phylum Streptophyta; class Pinopsida; order Cupressales; family Taxaceae; genus Torreya; species Torreya grandis. The sequence goes on from JARHVA010002798.1 coordinate 865,899, forward strand.
AAATGCAAGAAAAAATGAAATTTTTTACTTTTTTATTTTCTAAATAAAAGAAGCTAAAACTTATGTTTTGAAAGAGACAAATGATTAATTTTTAAAAATGAAATAACATATAAATGCCATTGTAATAATGCAACTAAATGTCATAAAACAACTAATAAACCCAAGAAAACTCAAGGGTCTCACCGGGCATGCCAAAATGTTTCTATCTAATTTTTATTTTTTCTTAAGTGTGAAAAGTAGAAACTAGTTATGAAGGGTGTGGAAAAATACCTATTAAAGTGCATGCATTGGATAAAAGTGATTATGGATATCTCTTATTTGGCTTGAGATAATTACCTAAAAATAAGAAAATATTAAAAAAAACTTGTTTGTTAGACAAGTAGATGGGTGGACTACCTAGCATGAGCTAGATCTTAGAAGAAAAAGCTTTCTAGGAGGCTGTCAATCCAACTATTTTAAACATTTAGTTAAGATGATAAAATAAATGCATTCTTACATTAAATTACATAAAACTGAAATTAAAACCAGAAAACAACTAAATTTAATACAAGATAATTAAATGTTTTGCTAAGTTAACCCAAAATAAAATAAGTAGTTTATTTATGCTAATGCTGAAAATTGGTTAAGGCAAAATGGTGGTTTTGGTTTGGTTTATGACAAGAGTCAAAAGGAAATTATAAGGTTTTGATTGATTTTTTAAATGTTTAAATGGGTAAATGATAGTCAAGAAAGGGAATATTAATGATAAAATGGGATTATGAGGTCAAGAGGTCAAGATGGCAAAGAGGCAAAAGGGGTAAATGGTCAAGGTTGTAAGAAGGAGATAAAGGGTGAACGAAAAAAGAAGTAAATAGACAAGAGGGTAGGGAGTTAAAGTGATTAAAATAGAAGATGAAAATGGTCTAAAGGTGTGAGTTCAAGGAAATAAGAAGGCCAAGAAATGAAAGAAATGGAATATGAGAAAGCAAACAAATGTTACCTTGATGCTTGATGAAGATGGTTGATGAAGATATTGTTGTTGATGGAGCTTGAGGAAATTTTGGAATAGCTTTATTGATTTTATATTTTATCCTCTAAGATGATGGTGACCTCCAAAATGATTACCTCTTTTAAAAACTTGCAACAAAATGTTAATAACCAAAGACTAACTTCCAACTTAACCTTTGGTGAAGGAGAGGGGGCTATTTATAGAATTTGATGTGAAGAGACATGCCAAAATAGAGAAATAGTGAATCAATTATAATTTCTCCAAGTGAGGCTCATAAATAATTCAAGGATGAGGTTGTTGGGATTCTTAATTTGATCATAAGTCTCGCATTTGAGTTGGCATGTTTTCCACCTTGCACATGAATCCAATTTTGAATGGGAATCATACACATGGGTTTAAATGAGACCAAAGACTTTTCACCACCCTTTCTTGTCTTCATCCAAACAATTAAAGAGATGGCTCACCAAATGTGGTTCTATTTTCCATGTGGTGCCTAAATTAGTCAAGGATGAGGTTGGTGGGGATTCCCACTTGTGTTGGTGAGTCTACCATTTGGGTTAAGAAGTCAAAAATGGTGCCCTTTGTCTTTAAAGAGGTAGGTATCTCATTTTTAAGAATAATTTAATGTGTGAAGACAAAACTTATGTTTAATGATGGCCCCTTAAGGGTAAATTTACCATATTTCAAGGGGGACCCTTGTGATGCTTAAATGAGGTCATTAAGCACATTGGGAAAGGGTCCCAAGTGAGGTATGATGTCCCACATCAAGCCACATCACTTATAAACCATGTCACTTTCCATATCACCTTCTATATCACTTTCCATGTCATATATCATGTCACTCACCATGTCATATGCCATGTCATCATGAATAGTGATAGTGGATCCCATAGTGAATAGTGATAGTGAATAGTAATTTTGAATAATACTTTTAAATAGTATTTTTGGATAGGAAAATAGTGATTTGGTTAGATTAAGAGGGGTTAGTTAAGGATTAAGAAGGTTTAGGGGGTATTTAGTGGGTTATGAGGTATTTAGTCATTGAAAACTATTAGTGTGCAATTTTTTAGTGTCTACAGATATCCCAAAGGAGTGATCAGTAAGCAAAATAATATTTCCCAAGAGAAAATATAAAGGAAAATGAATGAAAAAAGGTGTGTAAAAATCAAGACTTAGGTGTCTTATAAGAAGACCTTAGGAGGCAAGAGGCATACTAAGGACATGAAAAGACACTAAGTGACTAGTGGTCATCTATGTACAAAGGAAAACCCACTTTCTAAAGACACAAAGATTTGTAGGCAAATAGGTGTGCTACTAAGATCAAATCATGATGGTAGATTGGTACCAAAAAAACTAAAATGGACCTACCTTCCCATAACATGTTCCCCACTCCTCAGGACCCCTTATAATGTCATTGATCTACTATGAAGATTGGGTACTTGCATGAAAAGTAGGTAGCACTAAAAGATTTTTTTATTTGCTACTTCTAATCTACTAGCCCACCATACCCCAATGGACCTTGTCTCTACCAAGAGGCCAACTATGGAGTTTGAGCTTTAACTAGAAGGAGATGTGATTTGAATCATGTCTTTTAGTGTGATTAGATTTTTAATAATATTTAATATTTTTACCTTTTGATATCATTACTTTTTTTTTAAATGATTTGGCTTTTAATTTTTTTAAGTCTTTTTAAGATTCTACCTCCATATGGATTTGGAATGACCAACCATGAGGTAGTGATACACATGAATGAGTTGTAGGCTAAGGCTAAAGGAAGCTAAGTAAACCAAGATAAAAGATTGACTAGAACACTTAGGCTTAATAATGAACTTAGCATGTGATCTTAAATCTCAACTGTGTATATGCTTAGTTTGCAGAAAAAAGAAGAATGAAAAAAGGAGATCCAAAGAAGGACCGGTGAAAAGAAATAGTAATGAGAAATATTGCTTGCTAATTGATCAAATGGTAATAAGAGATAGTAATCAAAGGGAAGAGGGTAAATATAACTAATTCACCATGACAACTATCTATGAAAAATAAAGATAAGATAGCAAACAATCATGAAGATACAAGGGAAGAGTTTTGAGAAAAAATCTTAAAGGAAAAGAAAGCAATGACAAGGGGAAAATAGCAATGATAAGGAAAAAAATAGCAATGATAAAGAAAATATAATTATATGTGAAATAAAAAAAATTATAACATAAGTTAAATATAGTACAACAAGAAAGGGAAACATGATATGAAATAAGAAAGAATTTGACACAGTGTCAAATGATATAATCAAATAAATAAAAAATATGAGTGGAGAACATTTCCACTCCAAATATAAATGTGGAAGCACCATGCATATGCTTATAAATACTGGTAAATATACCCACACATATTATCCAATACATCAGATAAGTCTCTATGAAGTTGAATGCATACTAAAACTAAGGTTTCATTAATTTTTAATGATTACTAGGCAAATACTTCTTTTATGATCTTCTCAACTAAAAAAGTAGGAATGCTCAAAGGATCATGTTGAGGTGGAAAGTTAGGCAAAGGCTGGTTAGGAGAATGCATGGAAATAAGATCTATGAGGGAAGAAGGATTCATAGGTGGAGAAGGATCTACAGGTGAAGGAATCATAGGTGGAGAAAGATCCATAGGTGAGGGAAGGTCCACAAGTGAAGGAATCATAGGTAGATACATAGAAGGTGGTGAAGGGACCAAAGGAGGTGATGGAACCACTAGAGGTGGAGGCATGGGATAAGAATGAGGAGCCTTCTTATGGGAATGATTTGTGGGAAGAATGGTAGAAGGTCCAAGGATGGCTATAATGTGATTCTTGAGATGTTGTAAAATGTGGTAATGATCGATGTGATACGTGCCACACAGGTGCCATAGACATTATACCTCGCCATACTTCGGTAACTATTTAGGAAGTACCTTTGGGAGAGGTATGGCTTTTTTTGATGATGGGGAAGAAGGATGTAAGGTATCAAGATATGATCACAAATTGCGCTAATGGGTAGAAGAGTGATTATATGTCTCATATAAGCAACAAATATGCTTATGAGTGGTTTTAAGAGCACTCACAAAAGGAGGTGAAATAGGAATAGAAGAAGCAGAAGAGGACTCATTGACCCATTTGGTGGGCAAAGGAACCATCTTAGGTATTGGAAGCAAACCATTATCAAGAGAGGGTTATAATGAGGAAGGAGTAGAATTAGTCTCAATAGGAGGAGCACAAGGATGAGAAGCAAGAAGAGACTCAACAATAATAGGAGAGGAAACAAGTTCAACTAGATTGGAAAAAGGAATAAGCTTAAATATAGTTGGCCCTACTGAAGGAGGGGTGGGATTTACACAAGGTCTAAGGTGGACTACCCTAGGTGTGGCAAAGAGATAAGGTTTAGTCTTAGCCTGATCCAAGAGCATAGTCCTAAGTGGATTCTCAGAAACTATAGGTATCAATGCCATCTCTATCCTGTGATAAAGAAGAAAAATACAAGAATCATGAACTGTAAATGAAAGAGAATGATGAGATACATGAAAATAATCAAGTAAAGAAGAGTGGTAACAAAAAATCTTAGCATCATGGGCCTACACAAGGCCACATAAAAGAGGATAATATAAATAATAGCCATCATCATAATCTAGAGTATGAAAATCAATGACATAGGTTAGGATGACCTTGTCATCAGAGGAAGTTTGATGAATAGAGTGCCTAGTCTTGGTTAAGACTATGAGAGTGTCATCATAAGGATGCTTGAAATAATGAGGATACCAAGAAGTAGGAAGCTATGAGATGAGATGAGGTGAGATATTCGAAGTTTTGATCTTTAAGTTAATCTCATTGGGCTCATCATCATTAGAGTCTAAAAGGTTGGGAGGAATGTTACCAATGAGCTTAGGATGCCCATTGTAACCTCTAGCTAAGTTGACTATAAAGTTTAGATGATGTAACTCATGGAATGGAAAACTAGGCAAAGGCTCAAGAGTAGGAATCTTAACAGCATTGTAATCTTGGAATTATTCAAAATTCCAAGGGTCAGTGTCTCCTTAAATCCTATAAATGACTCAATTATGAGTAAATTTAATGCATTGGCAATCAAAAAATATGATGATGCACATACAATGAGTCCATGACCTACCAAGAAAGATGTTATAAAAAAGGGGAAAGTTGAAGATCATCACCTTTACATGAATGGTGACATGTGAAATGGTAATGGAAAGCCACACACACCCTAAGGGAGGCATTTTCATTCTATCATATCCTTGAAAAGTGTTACATGTAAACTTGAGATTACATTAAGAAAACCCAAGAGTCTTAATTAAATTAAGGGAAGTGACTTAGGTGTTGGAACCCTCATCAATAAAGGCTCGCTTAACTTGGATATCACCTATTTGGATGCTAATAAATAATGGAGGATCATCTATATGAATTAGAATCTCCTTTGGAATCATAGAAGCTATGGGAAATTATAAAGAAAGATAAGTGTCTATAGTTTCATCAATGTTAATAGACATCTCTTTGTATTGTTGTAAGATACTATCCTCAAATATAGATAAAGTGGCCTCCCATCTTACTAGAGGAGGGTGAGGGATATTATTCTCAAATAAGAGTTGCATGAGGTAGTTTCTATGATGTGGATATGTCCTCATGAGTTTAAAAAAATGTATCTGAGATGGAAGATTATTAAGTTCCACAATTGGATCCCACTCATCATAACCCATAAAAATATTATTAGATATAGGTGCATAATGATTAAGAAAATCATCAAAAGGTAGATCTGAAGAGCATTGAAATTTATGTTGATAAGAATGAGAAGGTTGAGAAGAAGGTTGTAAATTATTTGGTGATGAAGAATTAGTTGGTTTAGATTGATCTTGAAGTTTGAAAGAAGTGTTAGTAGAAATTGGATTGTTATTAGTATTAAAAGATGACGGGAGAGAATTAGAGATAGCATGGGATGTGTCATCCAAGGGAGAATCATAAATTAGATAGTCAAAAGAGATGAGATCTTCTTCCCCCAAATCATTTAAATGAGTTGGAGAAGAATCTTAGATAACATGAAATGTTTTATGAGAAGGAGGAGTGTAGATAGGTTGTGAATCAATGAAAGCCACCACTCTTTTCATATTGGTTATGCTAACCTCAATCTCTTCAAAATTTGGTTCAACAAGACTTTCTACATTATTGGTGGAATAAGTGGGCTTATCTTGACCTTCTTGGATTGGTTGATAATTAGGCAAGGGGTCTTTATAGATAGCTAGATGAACATTTTATTGATTTAAGGCTTGAGTTTTATCATGTGATTTATAGTCTTTTTAAGCAATCTGATAGGTTTGTTGATGCTTATGAATAATGAAATCATGATCAAAATTTGGGCCAAGAAGAAAATCCATAGCTAAGTTATGAAGCTATCTACAAGTCTTGTGAGAGTGACCTCATATAACATGAAACCAACAAAATTTAGTAGGATCATATCATGATTTCATAGGTTGAGTAGGGTCAAGCTCTCATAAAAGAGGCCTGGGTAGATGTTTAAGCAATTTTTTTGAGGATAAAGGCTTATGGACATTAATGTTGTTTGTTGAGAAATGAAGATTAGTGTATTGTTGAGGAGTTGGTTTCAAAGAAGGGGTAGGAGTGACAACTTGAACATTGTGAATGGTGTCAAAAGAATTGGTAACACCATCATTAATAATATTGTATTTTTGTTCTTTACTAATAGGAGAGGGCCCATGAAATGTTAGGGAAAATTGAATTAACATGAGGAAATCTTGTCTTTTATCTTGATTGATAGCTTCCTCCAAGGTATATGGAGAAAGGGTATGGACTCGATATTGTAATTTAGGAAATAAGGAATTTGTAAAGAGATGAAAGAGATTATCATCTACCATGTTATGTTCACATTTATTTAAAAAAGTTTTCCATCACTTAACAAAGGCTTTGGTAGTTTCATTTTAGTTTTGTTTGTAATTGATGAAATGGGCCAAAGTGTTCTTTGGAAGGTCACTAGTTTGAAATTATTGTATTAAAGCATTTACTAAGTCCTTCAAACTAATGATAGAGTGTGTTTTAAGCTAATTATACCAATCCAAGGCATCGCTCATGAGGGTTTTAGCTAAGAGTTTGGTAGTGACAAAGGTATTTAACTTGACCCAATCCTTGTAAATATTTTTAAATGTCTTGAGGTGAAGAGTAGGATTGATCGATCCATTGTAAGAAATTGTAGGTGTTATACCTCCAATGTCAATATTAGCAATTAGTGGTAAGAGGTTAATTTTGTAAATGTTTGATGAATTTTTTGACTAATGAACATTGAGGAATGAGATTACCTTGAGAATCTTAAGGAGGAGGAGGAGGAACACTTTGGTTATGTGTGCCCCAAGTCATTGGTGGAGGATTGGTTTGAAGATTAAGAAGGTGGTTTTGCATTCTCATCATTTGATTCATATTATGAGCTTGGAATATATTCATTTTGATTGAGAGTTTATAATAATAGTTGATCAGTTTGATTAGTTTTAGAAGAATTATTATTGGTATTTGTGTTGGTGTTAGTGTCTTGGGTACCACTTTTAGCATTGATATGAGCTTGAGCAGAGCTATGGGAATTTGAGGCACTAGTGGAAAAAATTTCTTGTGAAGCAAAAGATGGACTAGTAAATGGTTGAGAGGAAGAAGCACTAGAAGCATGAGTTCCTTGGGTATAATTTTATGAACTAGTGGAAGGATTAAGAATATGGATCTTATGAGAGGCCCACTATAGGTAAAACTTGCCATGTTAGTTGAGATACTAGGCATGGAGGTAGAATAAGTTAAAGAAGAAGATGTCATAGCATAAGGATTCAAGATTGAAAGAAGAGGTTGAGAAGCAAAGAAATGCGTGCCCAAAATATAGTTGAGAAAGTGGGAGTAGGAGAGTGAGGCTCTTCAACTTGATGACTAATCATGAGGTTATAGATGGTGGAAGGATCCTTCCCTCTATATTGAGTGAATTCCATGATAAAGAAGAACATTTCAGGAGTATAATATAAATTCAAGTTGATTCTATAAGAGAAGAGGAGGGTTTTGCTACAAAAGGGTATGAGGAGGGGTCCCATAGTTCATCGTGTGGGTTGTAATATGAATATTACTAGCATTCCCAAAAGGAGCCCTACTTTGTCTATGGGAGTCCCTAAAAGGATTAATGAATTCTATCATGTTTGTTAAATGAATTTAAATTTTTTCACCAAATAAAAAGTCCATGATGAAAGAAAGAGAAGCAAGATGAGAAATCAAATAATTATAAAGTGACTAAAAATAGTACTAGATCGACCTAGTCGACCTAGTGCAAAATAGGGACTATAAAACTATACAAGGTCCATAGGGTCAACCTAGTTCAATGAATAGTGAGTAGCATAAAGAGGTAAAGATGATATAAATAGTAATAGGTCAACCAAGTCAACCTAGCACAATATACAAAGGCTGAAAAAAGATACAGGGTTGACCTAGTACAACAGACAAGGAAGAAAAGAAAGCTGATAACAAGTTATGAATTAAAATAAGATAATTATAAGTAATGTAAGAAAATAGTAAGTCCAAAGGGGAAATAAATAGTCAATTTAATTGATATTGGCTAATCCAATTTATGCACATAAAGTAAAATCTTGCACTAACACTAGATAATGTAAGCTTTTGCACACACAATTAATCAAAGAGAAAACAAATAAATTGAAAGTAAATATAGCTACTTGGTCAACCTATAATGTTAATTAGATTATTAATAATGATTTTAAATGTGAAAAGGAGATTGGCTATAAGCAAGGTACTAGATAGAAATATATGGATAGTTTTACGTAAGTTTAGGATGAAAGGGACTTTAGTGTCAATGATACAGGCTTGGTATTGGGGCCTACCCCCTCACTTCACACGTACCAAAATATTAAGGGTAATGGGTGCATAGCCAAAATATACCATTAACCATGCTTTATACTTGACCATAACATCAATTCTACTTCCCCCTTGGTGATGAAATCTAAGTAGGTAGACCTAGATAGTTAAATGTTTAAATGATTATTGATGTTTATGTGGTTTGGCCATGTGTGAAAAAGAATATAAATATTGCAACTAAGTGATTAATAGAAAATCCCCTAATTAGATTATGTGAACTATTTTAAGCATGCAAACAACTTAAAAGAAAGATTTGATTAACATATATGGTTAATTATAAATTTGAAACAAGGTATAGTTGAGAAAATATATGGAAAATCATACAGAATAGGGTTGAACCTGTAATATGGAAGCAAAGTCTAAAAGAAAACTAGGTTATTCAGGTTGACCTAGTTATTTCAGAAAATACAAAACACAAAACTAGGTCTATAGGGTCAACCTAGTTGATTGTGCAAAGGCAATTTTGAAGATTGAAAAATTGAAAAGGATGTTGGGACTTTGGTGGAAATGATGTTTTGTCATTGATTTCAAGTGGCATTGGTGATGACAAAGTGGCATGAGAGTACTCTTGGCCTAATATGCATGATCTTAGTTTTGGTTGCTAGAGAGAGCTTGTTGGAGTAGTTGGTTCTATGGAGGCATGAGTGGATAGCATGGAGATTAGAGAGAGAGTATTTAATGTGTTCTTGGTATTATATTAGTAGGAGAATTATTCTCATATGGTCTTTAGGTGGAGAGCAAGTTATCTTATGCCTTGTGGGTTTGATCATGTATGGTTGCATATGAAGGTAAGTATTGTATGACTTGTATGTTCTTACTAGGTGATTCTAGTGCTTGTATTGAGTGAATTGAAGACATATAAGGTACTATGAGCTCAGTGGATAAGTTTCTAAGTACCTTTAAGAGGTAATTTGGCATGATGGTTCTAGGGCTAATAAGCAAGATGGGCTAATGAGGTCCTTGTGAGCAGTCATGAAGAAGATCCAGCTTAGTAGAGCTTAGTATGCTTGGCATATGAATTTTTTAAATTTATAAGATTATAATAAGTTATATATATGGTTTTTAAAATGTGGCTAGTGTTCTGTAAGATAGTTTGGTCATTGGCCTAGTTGGCCTAGGTGGGCTTGTGAGGCCTTGTGAAGGGCCAAATAGTGATTTCTAGCTGGTATATCTTATATAAGAATATATTGTGGTATAAATAGTTGGTAAAAGGTTTTTACAAATTTTTAATCCTTGAGGAGGAAGATAAAGTAAGTTAGTATGTTAGGATGTATTATATGCATGCAAAATAGTGGTTTCCTAGCCCAAGAAGAAGTTTGTGATGCTCATTGGAATGTGTAAAATTTTCATGGGAACCTAAGCCTTTTGGGAGAGGTGGAACATGGACCTGAGAATCCTTTACATTTATTTTTTATTGGATTTATGGATAGAGATTTATGAACGTTCATTAAGAATGTAAACTAGTTTAAAACCCTTTATAAACCCTCTTAATGGAGTGATTGAAGAGATATTTCTAGTTTGGACCTAGAATGGATTGGTTGACCAAGTTTTACTATTTTAAGGTATATAGGACTCCTAAAATCATCTCTAGGTGGTAGTGGTGTGTTAGGGTAGTGAGTAGAAGGTATAGAAAAAATCTTGTTTCTAACTATTTTAGTGCAATAGGTAGGGTTAACTGAGTCAATATATGAGAGTTGTTGGAGATTGAAGTTCAAGACTTTTTATTGAGGTATATAGAGTTATTTTGGCATGAAATAGTCACTATTTCAATTATCTAAGTCAATCAAGTTGACTATTCACTAATCTGTAGACAGTGTAAACAGTGAACAAAATCCAAGAAAAGTGAATTTGTGCTTAGGGAATATTTTCAAATAAGGATGGTTATAATGTATTAAGGTATTTTTTAGAGACCTATGAATATTAATAAATTTATTGGAAAGTTTTTAATATGATCATATGTAGGCAAGACTATGCTTTCAAAGTGACTTATCTGAGTGGTGAAGACTGTGAGACAATGATCTAAGGAATTGGTCTGCAAGACTAATGAATGTTACTTAGACATAAGAAATATCTACTTGAGAGTGATATATAGATCACATATATTCTATTCATGTGTAATATAAGATATTAAAGTGTTCTTTCATGTGTTAAACAAGAACATCTACATGACTGGTTTTTGGAGCTTGCAGGCAAATTGAAGTGGCCTATTTGGAGAGGTTGGTTTGAGCTATTTTGAGTAGATTTTGAGGTGAGTAAGACCTTGGTGGTATTTTATGAATTTTATATATTTAATACATGGATTTTTAATTCATATTTTGGTTCTATTTTTATTGGAGAAATCAAAGTTCTTTGATTGAGTTTATGAAGTACTTGATCAGTTTGAGTAAACAATTTGTGTGATTTGGTTTGGACCTATGTGAGATATTTAAAGATGAATAGCGTATTTTGAGGTGTTTTTAAGGTCATGTAGGACATATCCATGTTTTTTTATATGGTTTTTATAGTAAATCAATAGTATGCCTCACTTCTTCTTGATAGTATTTTTTGAGTGTTAGTAGGACTTAGAGCGAGAGAGAGAATGGCTTGGTTCAAGATGTGATTTGGAGTTATAGATATTGTAGACCCATGGAGGAGTGATAAATAATATACTAAATTCAGGTTTGATGTTTTTTACCTATTGGTGAGGGATACTATTCATGGAGATGTTCATATGAGGCAAATGACTAATGAAGGGCTAATACATTAGGCCTAATTAAGTTCTAAAGGAAGATTAAGATTACTTTGAGAAATGGATGAACTATAGAGGGTTTGTGTCAGGTTGATGACGTGTTATAGATATTTTATAAAGGTAAGACATTTATGGAAAGTATCTTGGCTGACTTAGATAGGTTATATGAAAGAGTAGTATATATACAAGGTCAGATTGGTCTATTTGGTGTGTGTGTGTGAGTGTGTGGATTCAAGCGAAGGAAAGAGCTCAGTCAAGGAGTAGAGATGGGTCATTGAGGATATTTATATGGTGAATAATATTCATGTTTTTTTGATCATGTTCATGAGCTAACAAGTCATTAGATCTAACAGTCTAAAGTGTGACTTGGTTGAGCGAATGGTTTGTGAAGGGATTTATAAGTGTTATAGAAAGAGAATGTGATCATCAGGTGTAGAAGACATTAGAGAAGTGGTGGACATAAAAGTATATGTGATTGAGTGGGTTCATAATAACCTAGGGGGTTGTATCCTCCTTGCTAGTTGGAGCTAGCTAAAGGTCTAGTTGGAGCTAGACTAAATTGAGGGGTAGATGTTCCTTGATTAGTTGGTGCTAGTCTAAAGTCTCATGTTTGTTATATCCTTATAGCACTATAGTCCATTTGTGTGCAATATTTAGAGTGGTTTTTCTTCCCCTAGAGGGTTTCCCATATAAATGATGTGTTTACATGTTGTATGCTCTTGTTCATATTTGGATGTTTAAGCTTTCATGTTCATGTTGCTAGATCAGATTAATGAATGATGAATGAGTTTTGGAATTGAATGAACATTGTTGTCTACTAATTAACCCCCCTCTTAGTATCTACTCTCAATAAAGGAAATTGCAAAAAAATAAAGATATAAAGGAATAGAAATTAAACTAAATGGTTTAGAGATGAAAAGGAAAAGATTATTGATTTGAGACCTTGGAGGAAAGTATCAAAAACTTACAAACTAGGTCAAGTTGGTTGATCAAGATACATATTAACCTACTAAAAAGTGATGAAAATTCACTAGGTCAACTTGGTTGACCTAATAGGATAGATTAGAAGTCTATAAACCTAAAAAAATTGTATTGGGTTGAGCTAGTTGATCTAATTATTTGAATAGAAGTTTGTAAGTTCTAGAAACCTATACTAGGTTGAGCTGGTCAATCCAGTTGCCTATTCTTACAAACCTATGCATAGAGATAAATAAGTAGGTTGATAGGGTTGATATAACATAATAATGATATGATAAAAATAATGATGAATAGAAATGAAATAAGTGAAATAAATCTTGCAAGGGTTTGATTCATGTTGGTTTCACTAGAATATATGCAATAAAAAATACATCATATCCATAAATCAATCTTGGATCAGATGGGATAAAGCGCACCTACACTTCCTATTGGGGAGCATACAATTGTTAATAAGGAGCATGACCAATGTGAGGATCTTCTAGACCTAGTTAGGGGATCACTTGTCACAGCACACTATGTGAGGTAGGGTTTCAAAGCTTACATTATAGCATAATCATACAACAAACCTAAAAGAGTCTTATGATTTTGTTGTTCCCAAAATATATCACTCATTTTTTGGGATAACATATGAACTATTTTGGTCTTGCAGGCCAAAATCCTCTCTTCCCTTCTCAAAAAATTGTTCTGAGCATTCAAATTCTTCATTATTCAAGATTTTTTAGTTAAGGGACTATCAGGTTCAATGACTTCAACATGTGAGCTCTCTCAAAGGAACAAGTTTCCAACACTTGGGCAATTTCAAGGTTGGTTCAACGCCTCGGTTCAACCAAAAATGTCCATCGGCAAGCTTCAAACAAAGGATTGAACCATTGAACCCCACTTCCAAAAGGTTCAAAGGTTCAACAGGTTGAAAGGTTCAATGATGTCGACAAGCTTAAGGAGTTAAGCACTTCAACAAAAGTTCAAAGTTTAACTACTTCAGCAAGTTCAATGGCTTCAAAACACTTAACAAAATGAAGAAGGCTTGAACCATTGAACCTTGAACCAAAATGGTTAAATGGGTTTAACAATTCAAAGGTTCAATGAGTGGTTGGTTCAATGCAATTGGTTCAAGTGGTCAATTGAATGAGTGGAACACAAGATTGAATCATTGAACTATTGAACCAAAGTTGGTTCAATCGGTCAGTTCGAAGGAATGATCAATGGCCCACTAGATGATTTATATGGACTCTATATACCTATTTCTATGGAATCTATAGGTTAGTTTCTTGGTTCTATGGACTAGGTTCTACGAACTCTACAAGTTCATTTATATAGACTCTGTAGGTAGATTTCTATGGACTGGGTTCTACAAAATTTGTAGGTTCATTTCTATGGACTTTCTAGGTTCATTTATATAGACTCTGTAGGTTGGTTTCTAGTTTCTATGGACTCTACAGACCCATTTCTAAAGACTCCATAGACATATTTTTACGAACTTTGCAAGTTGGTTTCTATGAACTCTATAGGAAAGAAATGAGTTCTCAACACTTAGGTGATTTCAATCAGTTGGCTCAATCCCAGAGCCTGAAGGACAAGTGCCCTTACAGAGGGCACTTAATAGCTAAAAGGACCTTTGTAACTTTTCTAAAAGGTAATCTTGGAGATCAAACAACCCTTGCAGAGGGTAGGCGATGAGAAAAATAGACCGTTTCAAAGGCCGAAAAGGTAAGAATTCCTTCAAAAGGATTTTGCATGGCAAAATTGTTAAGGCAATTCCTTCAGACAAAAATTCTAAAGGAATTTCTTCAAACTTTTGTCTGAAGGAATAACCCTGATCGAAGAGAAAAGCCTGATGGAAAAATGGCTAAGGCATGAGAGGATTTCCTTCAGACATTTTGTCTGAAGGAATTGGAGCCCTGAAGAAGCCTGAAGACTGCCTAAAGGACCCCAAAGGGTAGGTACCCTTGTAGGGGGCTATCATTGAGCAAAATGGAACTTTCTCAAGACCCCAAAGGGTAGGTCCCCTTCAGGAAGATCAAACAAGAAAGCTAAAGGAATTATGAAGGAGGGTGATGGGCCCATAGATGTCAAGATTAAACACCATGAACTAGACATTGGGATACAGACGTCTGATGACATCCCCGTAATCATCAAATTCATGGCAATGAAATAGCTATTGATCTTTGAAGGCTTGAGTGTAGACCTGAAGACAAAAGTTAAAAACAAACTCAGTGACTAGCTAAAGAGGGAACTGAAAGAGCCAGCAAAAAGGGGAAAATATAGCCTGAGAGTTTAAATCATAGCAAAAAGAGGGAAAGGCTAGAAATATCTATGTAGAAGTTATTCTAATAGGTGGAACAGTCCACCAAGTAGATATTTGAGCTTGAAAATGTTAAAATCATGAGCTATTTTTCTCCTTTGGAGTAAAGGCAAAATGGATAGCTACACAAATATCAGGGGATAGACCAGATGACTCAGGCCCAGGAGAAGACATTTGAGATGAAGTGACATGCCACAGTTAAGGCAGCTACCCTATTCTAGCATGGTCCCTTGACAAAGCTGAAAATGTATTCAAGGCATTAAATACATCATAGGCCATTCCATGGAATAAAGTGCCATGCCTTTCTTGGCTACTATATATTATAAACTCCTATTTCATGCAAAGGAGATCTCTCTGTTATAGAAGTAAAACTCTGCCAAAATTGAAAGGCGATTACTGAGACTTTGAGCTCAGATTGTTTATCATATTTCTTTATTTAAATGAGAAAGCAAGTTACTTTCAAACTTTATGTTTTTATATCTTATGTCATTTAGGAGATTGTTCTTATGTCTATTTCCTGAAGGCATTCTTGTCCATTGAATGAAATAAGTAGAATTAGTGGAAATAATCAAGAAGGTGTCCTGAAGCCAACCGTGGAGAGACTTTGTGCTGCCACAATTGCCTTTAGTGTGTTTGTCTATTTTTTGTTCCTATGTAAAGGACCTTGGGATGACTTTGTGCCCTCATTGTCCTTTGTATTTCAATCTTGAGAAATTGAGGGGGAGACTTTGTGCTACACCTCATTCTGTTGGTTACTGCACCCCTATTACTAGTTACTTGTCACTACCTGAAAGAACTCCTACTATTTGCTACAAGACCACTTTTGAAAGAAGAGAAGTGCCTTCAGTGTTCCAGCCTAGATTTCTCCTTTGTTTGTGAAAATCATCTCTAAAAAAAGAGGGATGGTGTTATCCTACCCCTAAGTGTTATTTTTTGCATATATATATATATATATATATATATATATATATATATATATATATATATATATATATATATATCCTCATAGTTATAAGGGAACCTCCCCTTGATGAGAGGAGAGATTTGTCCCCTTTTGATGTGGTAAACCTACACATCTAGATGACCAATCTCCCTATGGTGTGGTTGAAGAGATCTATTTTTCTCATCAGTTAGCTGGTGACAAAATATCCACCCAATAATTTTTGGTGACTCCGTTGGGGAAGAGCACGTATTTTGAAGCCTCAAGCTTCAAGTTGAAGTAGGGCCAATTCTTTTCCATTTTTATTCTACAATTTGGTAGCTCCATGCTATATAAGAAGCTAGAAAAATCAATGTGTTATTAACCCTATTTTTGAGTTGGTGCAGTAGAGCAATTTTGATTTGTTTCCTCCACAACCTTACCTTCAACGAACTAGGAGTCTTCCTCCTACCAATACTAGGTCACCAATACAAGGTAGAGCTTCTTTTTTTATTGTTAGCAGAGCTTTACCTATACATACTCCACCCAGATTTGTTATCCCCACTTTCCATAATCAAATCATGGCGGTTCAAGGCCCCTGGGGTAACTCTTTTGGCTCGCTCAATTTAACTCCACCTCTACATGAGCTACCACATCATTCAAGGAAGAATTTCTCCAAATTATTTAGTGATGGGAGAGTTCATCCTGATGAACACATTGTAGCTTTTAGCATAGCCTACAATGTGATAGGTGTGGAGTATGAGGATGTAACAGTCAAGTTTTTTGTGGAAACATTGTAAAGTGCTACTATAGACTAGTTCTACCATCTTTAGGCTCAGTCAATGACTGATTGGGATACTCTTAAAGCCAAATTTGAAGCAAGGTTCAAGCCTATAGAAGATGTGCATGCCCTACTGTCCCAACTCACACAGATGAAGAAAGATCCTCATGAACCTATGAGGGACTTCATTACCAAGTTTGACAAGCTAAGGAATAGGATTCCTACCATTACTTAGCCAAAGTTTGAGAACCTTAAATGTTTCTTCATAAACTCATAGCTGCCTAAAGTGAGTTTCTTATTGAGATGGGCTGGCCAAATAGACCTTGTTGCTACACAAGATTTGGCCACTAAGGTGGAAGATGATCTCATCTCGGTAGGGAAGATAAGAAGAGATCCTAACAAAGGCAAATCTTCTTCATCTATTGAGAATTCATCTACAGGCACTACTGATCAAATGGTGCAAAAGTTGGAAAATGAACTACTAGCCTTAAAAAGACAAGTGGCCCAAGGTATGTCTGCTCCTCCTTATTGGGATATGTGAAGGAGGACATTTCAGAACTAGTCATATCAAGGCAATGCTACCAAAAGTCAAGGGCAACCAAATTGTCTGCCTCCCCCACAGGGGAAACTTGCCATTAAAGCAACACCAACCAACTCAACAATTAGATATCTAGAAATAGAACATAATTTATCTTTCCAACCTAAGTTTGATCAAGAAAATGACGTTGATCTCTTTATAGTAGACCAAGAAGAATCAGCTAGTGACTTCAACATTAGTTTCCTAAATTACCAGGATGAACCTAGAAGTGAAGGTAAAGCAGTGGATAGATCATATGTTGTTTTCACATGGTCAACTAATTAGTCAGCCAAGAAAGTTGATAGGGAAAAAATAGGAGAATGATCTCAGCCTACAATTTCAATTGCTAAGTTGGGAACCACTCTACCTTTCCAGCCAAAGGACTTGATGATTGCTAAAAAAGTAAGTACTCTAAACATGCCTTCACCTTCAACTTCAATTTCATAGATCAGTCCTCCCCCTCCTAAAAACTAAAAGGATGAGCTCCCATCCTATATTCCTATTTCATTTTAGAAATTTGACATAATTGACCATGTCAAGAAAACCAAAATTCAAATGTCTAAATTTGAATTCCTAAAGCCAACCCTGAGCAGTTGAACAAGTTGGTTATGTGAAGAATAAAGCCATCCCTACAGGATAAGATGTTAAGAAGGCAACTCATGATCCCCCAAGGAACATGTTCATTCCAAACAATCTTGTCATTACTCCTCCTACTGCCCCTAGGAAAATAGAGCCTTTCTATGTTACCCTGTTGATAAATAGTCACGAGCTGAGCAATTGCATCATTGATTCTAGAGCTTCAGAAAATGTCATCCCTATGAAAGTGGTAGAATCTCTTGGTCTCACACTAACCAAGGCATTTGGGAGATGTTTCTCCATGGAGAAAAAATAAGTATCACTACTAGAATAAATCAAGGATGCCTAATTTGCATTTACCACCTTTCTAGAAAAGAGAATCAAGATGATAGTCCTAGTGGCTGACATCCCAGCCTCATATGGCATCCTTCTTAGAAGAATTATTTGTAAGGACGTTGGTGGAAAGTTGAGCATGGACCTGTCTAAAGCAAGAATACCTATCAAAGGCATCATGAAGAGGTTTTTCTTTGAAAATGAGGCAAAATATGTTGTCACTCAGACATTAGCACCTGAAGCTCAAATTCTATGAGTCTTCAAGAATGGGTAACTTTTTCTTGACCATAGAGGATGTTCATGTTTCAGCAGATGAAAGTCCTGTAGGTGGTGATATAGGAATTGATTCAAACAAGACATTAGAAGGATTGGTAGGGTGCAATGTAAATTAAAAAGGATCTTCCCTCTCTGATGAAGAAAAATCTAATAAAATCTCAATTTTCGATGATGTTTGGATACTGGAATTTGATGGCAGCAATTCCTCTATCGGTGCTAGAGCTAGGATTGTTCTAATATCTCCTCAATGAGTTATTTTTTCTTCTTCATACAAGTTGTAGTTTAGAAACACCAATAACATTGTCGAGTATGAATCTCTGTTACTCAGATTAAAGGTAGCTCAAAATAGAGGTATCAAACTCCATGTTAAAGGAGATGTTGCACTAAAGGTTTGTCAGGTGAGGAACCTATGTCAAACCAAGAACAAAAGATTGCACCATTATCACAAACTATTATGAGACCATATTGAAAGTTTTGATGCTTTCAATATATCTATAGCACCCAAGGAGCTTCATAATTATGCAAATTCATTGGCTATCCTTGCAACCTTCATGATTCCTCACCCTAATTTCAAAGATAATAGGTATACTATCAAACTGGTCTTGTGACCAAGTGTGCCTGACAAAGATAACCAATGGTAGGTGTTTGATGCTAAAAATCAAATCATGTGCTAGACTAAACTAGAAGAGTAACAATCTATGGTAGTGGACCATACTACTGCATGCCAAAGTTAGGAAAAGGAACTCTTCACCAAGAGAGCAAAGATTTATGGTTTTCAGATTGGAGACCACACCTTGCCATGGGGCAAGAAGAGAGAACCAAAAGGAGTGCATAGAAAATGTGATTATTGGTGGAGAGTTCCATTCACCCATCATTGATTCTAGTGAGAAAATGGTTTCTTACTAGTTTATCAGGATGGAACACCATTTTCACTGTCTCACAATGGGTGGCATTTGAAGCACTTTAATTCTTGAAGCATTAGATAAGATCATCTATACATATGTATATTTGTATAGTCCTTAGTTATATTTTTTTCTTTTCATTTTCATTTTTGGCACCTTTCTTTTTTAGGTAGCATGACTTTGTAGCCCAATGGCATACTTGAAGGCACTAAAGATTCTAGTTTCTACTCCCCTCAGTTGTTCCAAAATTTCAACTGAAGGAAGTTCCCCAACTGGAGCCAGCTATTGTTCCCAAAATCTATCACTCATTTTTTGTTACAACATATGAACTATTTTGGTCTTGTAGGCCAAAATCCTTTCTTCCCTTCTCAAAAAATTGTTTTGAGCATTCAAATTCTTTATTATTCAAGATTTTCAATTAAGGGACTAGCAGGTTAAATGACTTTAATAAGCGAGCTATCTCAAAGGAACAAGTTTCCAACACTTGGGCAATTTCAAGGTTGGTTCAACACCTCGGTTCAACCAAAAATGTCCATCAGCAAGCTTTAAATAAAGGATTGAACCATGGAACCATTGAACCCCACTTCCAAAAGGTTCAAAGGGTCAAAGGTTCAATCATGTTGTCAAGCTTAAAGAGTTAAGCGCTTCAGCAAGTTCAATGGCTTCAAAATACTTAACGAAATGAAGAAGGCTTGAACCATTGAACCTTGAACCAAAATGGTTCAATGGTTCAAAGGTTTAATGAGCAATTGGTTCAACGTAGTTGGTTCAAGCGATTAATTAAATGAGCAAAACACAAGATTGAACCATTGAACTGTTAAACCAAATTTGGTTCAATCGATCAATTTGAAGGAATGATCAAAGGCCCATAGGATGATTTCTATGGATTTTGCAGACCTATTTCTATGGGTTCATTTCTATGGACTTTACAGGTTAGTTTTTTGGTTCTACAGACTAGGTTCTATAGACTCTACAGGTTCATTTATATGGACTCTGCAAGTGGATTTCTATGGACTGGGTTCTATGGACTCTACAGGTTCATTTCTATAGACTCTGTAGGCATATTTCTATGGACTCTATAGGTTGGTTTCTAGTTTCTATGGACTCATTTTTATGGACTCTGTAGACCCATTTCTATGGACTTTGCAGACATATTTCTATGGACTAGTTTCTACAAACTGTGTAGGTTGGTTTCTACAAACTCTGTAGGAAAGAAATGAGTTCTCAACACTTAGGCAATTTTAGTTGGTTAGTTCAATCCCAAAGCTTGAAGGATAAGTGCCCTTGTAGAGGGCACTTAGTAGCCAAAAGGATCTCTGTAACTTTTCTGAAAGGTAATCTTGGAGATCAAACAACCCTTGTAGAGGGCAGGTGATGAGCAAGATAGATCATTTCAAAGGCTGAAAGGGTAAGAATTCCTTTGAAAAGATTTTGCATGGAAATTTTTTTAAGGCAATTCCTTCAGATAAAAAGTTCAAAGGAATAAGCTTGATCGAGGAGAAAACCCTGATGGAAAAATAGCTAAGGCATGAGAGGATTTCCTTTAGACATTTTGTTTGAAGGAATTGGAGCCCCAAAGAAGCTTAAAGACTGCCTGAAGGACCCCCAAGGGTAGGTACCCTTATAGGGGGCTCTCACCGAGAAAAATGGACCTTTCTCAAGACCCCAAAGGGTAGGTCCCCTTCAAGAAGGATCAAATAAGAAAGTTGAAGGAATTTCCAAGGAGGGTGATAGGCCTGCAGATGTCAAGATTAGGCACCATGAACTAGCTGTTGGGATCCAAACATCTGGTGACGTCCCTACAACCATCAAATTCATGGAAATGAAATAGTCATTGATCTTTGAAGGCTTAAGCATGGACCTAAAGACAAAAGTTAAAAACAAACTCAGTGACCAGCTAAAGAGGGAGCTAAAAGAGCCAGCAAAAAGGGGAAAAGATAGCTCAAGAGCTCAAATCATAGCAAAAAGAGGGAAAGGCTAGAAATATCTATGTAGAAGTTATTCCAATAGGTGGAATAGTCCACCAAGTAGATATTTGAGATTACAAATGTTAAAAGTGCATCCTATTTTTCTCCTTTGGAGTAAAGGAAAAATAGACAAATGTGCAGATATCAAGTGATAGATTAGATGACTCAGGCCTAGGAAAAGACATTTGAGATGAAGTGACACGACACAGTTAAGGTAGCCTCCCTGTTCTAGCATGGTCCCTTGACAAAGCTAAAAATGCATTCAAGGCATTGAATACAGCATAAGCCATTCCATGGAATAAAGCACCAAGCCTTTCTTGGCTAATATATATTATAAACTCCTATTTCATGCAAAGGAGATCTCTATGTTATAGAAGTAAAACTCTACCAAAATTGAAAGGTGATTACTGAGAATTTGAGCTCAGATTATTTATCATATTTTTTTTTTGAATGAGAAAGCAAGTTACTTTCAAACTTTGTGCTGTTATAACTTGTGTCATTTAGGATATTGTTCTTATGTTTGTTTCCTGAAGGCATTCTTGTCTATTGAATGAAATAAGCAAAATTAGTGGAAATAATCAGGAAGGTGTCTTGAAGCCAACTGTGGAGAGACTTTGTGCTGCCACAATTGCCTTTAGTGTGTTTGTCTATTTTTTATTCATGTGTAAAGGACCTTGGGATGACTTTGTAACCTCTTTTTCCTTCATATTTCACTATTGGGTAGTTGAGGGGGAGAATTTGTGCTACACCTCATTCTACTAGTTACTGCACCCCTGTTACCAATTACTTATCACTACCTGAAAGAACTATTGCTTTTTGTTGCAAGACCACTTCTAAAAGAAGAGAAGTGCCTTCAGTGTTTCCAGCCTAGATTTATTATTTTTTTGTGAACATCATCTCTAAAAAAAGAGAGATGGATGGTGTTATCCTACCCCTGAGTGTTATTTTTTGCATATATATATAGTATATAGCTCCTCATAGTTATAAGGGAGCCTCCCCTTGATGAGAGGAGAGATTTGTCCCCTTTTGATGTGGTAAACCTACACCTCTGGGTGACCAATCTCCCTATGATATGGTTGAAGAGATTTATTTTGCTCATGACAAAATATTCACCCAACAGATTTAATATTTCACTAATCTAATAAAAATAAAAGTAAATATAATCTAGTGCACACCAAATCTTGTGTCACAAAGTGGGGGTTAGAAACAAAAGAAATAAACAACTAAACTGAACATGTATATAATACATATACTAACATCAATGTATACAAAATCCTAATACATGGAAGAAAATAATACAAATGCATTATTTATCTACTCTTACAAAGGAGGAATAAAGTTAGGAATGCTTACCTTTGAAGATGAACCCACTGAGCCTAAATCTCCCCATTGGCTAAGGTGTTTTGCAAGAGATTATTGTGGTATGTAAGGATAACTAAGATAAATCATCTATAGGCTATATAACCTATCCAAGCATCCAAAATATTTATCCACAAGATGAGATCATAGCTCTAAATAAAGTATCAAAACCTAAATATTTATTCCCCAAGTAGAATGGTCAATAGGCTGATGTTCATTAGCACTTCCTCACTTGATTCTTTGCTCTTATAAATAGTGGTAAATGACCTTATATATATACTAGTATCTTAACCTAAAATCATCAGTAACATAGGTTGTGCTAGGTCAAAATTGTTGACCTAGCATGTTTTTGGGTCTAACTCACTAGGTTTATTTTAGGTCAATCGAGAGGCCAACAAACCAAAAGAGAGAAAAAGTCCCTAACTATGCTAGGTCAACCTAGTCAACCTAGTGCAATCAGTAGTTCAAAAGGGTGCTAAGGCAAGAAATTAAGGATAAAACATAGAAAGTGATAGGAATAGGTAGAACTAAGAAGAATATTCTTGGGTTCAATGGTTTTAGGAGGCTAGAGTGTAGATTGAAAGTGGTAGGAAGGAAAAACAATCTTATGAAGCACTGATGGTCTACCCACCCCTTTCTTGGTGCACTCCTTAAGGCATTCACTTAGAGAGATTGAGACTTGACATGTTTTTGTAAGATACAAAGTGCTAGTAATCAGTAAAAGTTTGAAAATATTATGTGTATACAATGAAATCTAAGTAGGTAGACCTTGAGAAGACAAGTGCTTAAATGTATTTTAAATGTTATGTGATTTGGTAGTGTGTTTAAAAGAGTAAAATAGTGTAATTAAATGGTAATTTAAAAAATCACCTATTTAGACTATGTGAGTTACTCTAAGCATGCAAATAGCTAAAGAAGAAATGTGAGCTAATTACTAGAAAATAGTTGTTAATTCCTTAATTGAGAATAATACATAGTTAGTTTAAGTGATAATGTATGTAAATAGTATAGAATAAAATTGACTAGTTTGATATTGTTCTATAGAAGCAAGGTCTTTAGTAACATAGTCAAATAGGTTGACTATGCCTCTTAGACATAAGGAAGACTATCAAACTAAGTTGACCAAGTCGACTTAGTTAGTTGTAGGGTTGTAGTTTTGAAGATTGCTAACTTGTGAAAAACAAAATCAAAGAAAGTAATAAAATGAAAGAGAGAGGAAAGAAAGGAACCTTGGTGGGATTGAAGATGGTTAAGATTGCAAATTTTATGCTAAAATTTCCTTAATTTTTCTTTTAAATTTTATAAATTGGGTAGACTAGTTTGACCAACTTCTATAAAAGCTTGGGTGCTAAAGAAGGATAAAGAATAGGGTTGACTTGTTTAACAATGTTTGTTGACCTGTAAGCTGGCAGAAAGAATAAGATGATGAAGTTAACCTATTTGACTCTGTATGATAATCTATAACTAAAGAAGAGTATTATGTCAACATATTTGATATATTAACTATATCTGATAAAGACTTGAATAAATATAATAAAGTCATTTTGAAGGGACTATGTGTTAAACTTGTGCATAAAGAGTTATAACTATACCGATTGGTTTGATACAATATTAAAAATATGGAAAAATATAATAATATGATAAAAATGATGACATGAAATAAAAACTATAAGGGTTAGATTCACATCAGGTTCACCTTAATGTATGCAAAGGGAAATATAGTTTAACCTATTTATTAAATCCTAGCTTAGAGAAGATTGATCCAAAAAACACCTCCATTTGGGGATACATTAGATATTTAGGAACATGACCAAGATAGATATGCTATACCTAGCCAAGGGATATATTATAATGATAATATCATTAGGGAGTATTCTAAAGCATCCAATCAAGCAAAGTTATGTAATAACGCTAACTAGGTCTTATGTTTTCATATTCACTAGACTAATAATAAGTAAAGCAAATCTAATCTAGTGCTCACCAGAGCTTATGGCACAAAATGTGGTTAGTAAACATAAAATAAACTTTCATAAGAGAATCCTAATTAATCTATGTATAGTAAAAAACCTTATACATGGAGAGAGAAATATATTCAAAAGCCATTACTTATTCTATTTCTATCTACTAAAGAGAGGAGCAAAGTTAGAGATACTAATCTAGAAGATGAACCCATCAAGACTGAATCTATGCCTTGGCCAAAGTTACTTTACAAGAGGTTGTCGTGGTTTGTAAGGGTTACTAAGAAATGATAAAACATCTAATAATTTTACACAAGACAAAATTATTCTCCATGTAGAGACCCTAATCTAAGACTCCTTAAATAGAATGACATAAAAGCATATTGTAAAGAAGTGCAAATGAATAATTAACTCTTATTGTCTCTCTAAGAATGGAAAAATGAGTGTGTTTATATAGTTAGATCTAACCCTAGTCCTTTTTGAAAGTTTAGGATGAAAAGGTTGACCTAATCAATCTAGTATCATTAATCAATAAGACAAGTATCAATTAGAATACAAGGTCATCCTAGTTGATTATGTAGTGTAAACTATCAAAAAGGGTTTTAGGCTAGGAAAGGGCTAATGAAGGTGGAAAATGACTATTAAAGGGTGAAAAATAAGAGACAAATCTTAGGGGACTATTTTTGGGAGATGTTTGTGTTGATATCAAGTGGTAATAAGGGACAACAATCGTATAAATCACTAATGGTCTTCCCACCCCTTTCTTGGTATACCCTTTAAGGGGTACACTCAGAAAGATTGAGACTCAATAGGTTCCTTCAAAAGGGAAAGCATAATAATTGATAAAGTTCAAAATATTGTGTATATAAAAACCACTTTTAATACTGAATGGGGATCTTTTGTATATAATGTTATGCCTTTTGGGTTGAATAACACACCAATAATCTTTTCTCATATTGTGGTAGAAGTCTTCAGGGATTTCATACACAAGTTCCTTCAAGTGTATGTAGATGACTATACTATCTATGGTTTGGTGTGTGATCAATGTGATAATTTATGCCTCATGCTCAAGTGTTATCGATAACTTCATATTTACTTGAACATGAAAAAGTGCATCTTTACCACACCTTTTAAAATCCTACTAGGGCACATCATTTTACAAGATAGACTACTCGTGGATCCAACCAATGTTATGATGATTGTTCAACTACCCATTTTGACTACTCAACATGAGGTCCACACCTTCCTTAGTTACATAGGGTATTATCATAAGTTCATTTAAGGACATGCTAACATTACATCTCCATTGGAAGAATTTATCAAGTAGAATGGTCTCTTCTTATGGATTGTAATACATCAAACAACATTTTAGGCTTTAAAAGGCAAGTTAGTAACTACACCCATTCTCTAATTTCCATATTGGATGACACCATTTAATATCCACATCGATGATTTTGGTATGGTATTGGGTGTCATCCTTGCACAACCTGGTGAATAAAATCTTGACATCCTATATAATTTACTAGTCAAAAGCTAACAATGCCAAAAATAAATTACTCCACTATAGAACAAGAGGCCTTATATATGGTGTTTACACTCCAAAAGTTCCACCAGTACTTATTTTCCACTCCATTCACCTTCTTTATAGATCATGAAGTGCTTAAGTACTTTGTGAACAAATTAGTCTTGCATGGATGAATCTAGTATTGGATTGTTATCTTCTAGAAGTTATAATTATCTGTGGTTGTAAAACCTAACGAGATGAATTTTAATCTTGACCACATTTCATGTATCAGGTCTAGTGAACCACCATGAGATATTGAAGATGATTTACATAATACACAACTCTTTCAAGTTATGTGCTTACTTGAATAATTGGAAGAAATAACTACTTTTATTTCCATGATTTCTGCACTAGACCATCTTAGCACCCAAGAGAAAAAGTAATTAGTTGTGCATGATGTACCTTTCTAGATTATTGGTAGAGTCATATACAAACTTAGTAAAAATGAGATAATACAAAGATGCATCATGCAACATGAGTGTGTGAAAGGCCTTCATGAGCTTCATAAGGGTGTTTCTATAAGACATTATATTGGTGATGCAACCATGCTTAAGTTTCTACTAGCTGGGTTATGGTGGCCCACTTTATTTAAATATTTCAAAGCTTATGGGAACCAATGTGATATATGTTAATGCATAGGTAAGCCAAACTAAAGGGATATTATACATCTTCATCCCATACTTTCTCATGAACCCTTTGAAAAATGGGTTTTTGATTTCATTGGGCCCATTAACCCCATTATGGGGTATACTGGTGTGCATTGCATCATTACTTACATGATTAAAATGCCTACCCATGATTGCAGCACCATGATTATGACCTGATTTATTTTAGAAAATATCATCATAAGGTATATCTACCCCTAAAGTTTGGCAAGTGATCACGATACTCATTTCCTCAATGAGATCATATGCATCCTTTTATTTGAGTTCATGATTATGCACCACAAGATTACACCTTGCCATCCATAAGCTAATGACATAACTAAAGCTTCCAATAAGATCTTGGGTAATACATTAACCAAGATTTTTAATATTGGTCACAATGATTGGGATGCTTGGGTTTTTTAGTATTATGGGCATACTAGAACACATATAAAAGGTTGAATAAAATCACTTATTTTAATCTTGTATTTGGCATTGAAGCAATGCTACCAATAAATTTTATTGTTCCTCTTTATGTATTGCACACATTGGTTAGATAGATAATTAAAAAATATCAAAATGCACCTTTATGCCTTATTACATTTAGATTATATATGTTTTCTTGCTCATAAGAGTCAATGAGTTGAAAAATAGAAACAAAAGGCCTAACATAATAGACATTTAAAAAAAAATACTCCTAGTATGCACATCTTGGCCTATGATTCTAAGTTTACGTGCCATTCTGATAAGCTTCATGTACATTAGGATGGCTCATTCATCATTCATAGCATTCATCCTAAAGGCACCTATAAGTTATGATGGTTAGATGGTGAATTTATTTTAGGTCATTTTAATGGTATCCAACTTCAGCCTTATCAAATAATTTCAATAAGGCATATGCCACTAGATTATTTTAAGTTTCTCATTTTGTTTTCCAATAAAGCATCACATTATTTATGTGCCTTTTATTTAGTATATTTTAGCACATGCTTCTCTTTTGTTTTATTTTGGTCATGCTCACAGAGGATCATGATAATATTTTAATGTGGGGTAAAATTTTTAAGATAAGGTAAAGCTAAAGTGCGTAAATAAATTTTTGAAAGAAATTATGCACATAAGAGGAATGCAAGTGAAAGGTAGCACACATGGTGGGCACACAAATAAAATCATGACATAAATATATGCATAATGGGTGTGCAAGTGAAATCACAAAGGGTAATAAGGCACATGACCTGAAGTATGGAAAATGAGTGACAAGGGAAAATCTATTACATATGGGTTAGGAGGGAAAAACTAGTTCATGCCTTTGAGAATGAAAATTTAAATCTTTTATAGCTGGCATGCACTAAGAGAAAATCACAAGGATGGGACAAGTATATTAAATTGATAAAATGAGAAGTAGAATGGAAATCATGTTGAATGGATGTCATGGCATACTATTTGAGAACATTAATGAGTGAAGTGATGGATAAAGGCATGGGAGATTAAGTATATGCCAACCCTCAAAGCTATATAAAGTTAAAAATTCCTCATTTTTATACTTTATTATTGTAAATTCTCAAATTCATAGAGCCCAAGTGAAGTATTTTTAGGCCAATAGAAAGAGCATTTGTCAAAATCTAGTGATAAATTCAAAATTATGAAGTAAGGAAATAATCATAAACAAATAAAAGAGTGAAATTGTGATTTGAGGAATGTTGTTGAGGGAGTTACAAGTTATAGGTATCAACATCTACAATTAGAAGATACTAAAGCAAGAAAGCTGAGGAATTTTAAATTAGTAAACACATATTATTTTGAAAGAGTCAAATAACCATTCCTCAACCTTTGATCTCCTTAGAGGATGATGTAACCAAAGAAAAAGGCCCAAAGAAGTGAACCCTTACCAGTCATTCACAAAGAAGAAGAGTATGAGGGCACAGGAGGATGTCCTATTCTAATGTAAGAAGAAGACCCTAATGAGTCCCACACATAATTAGAAAAAGTGGAATAATAAACAATGAAGGATTATATCAAGAATAAACCAATGATGGCATGTGAATGGGGAAGAAAAAGTAGACAACACCACCTCCATCCTCTAATTTGATTGAAGAAATGCAATAACCTGAGTCAGTCCTACAGAGTGAATATTCAAAGTCTAAGGTCTCATCCCATGTACTCAAATACAACCATCATCAACCCAAGAATGAGGGAGACTTGTAGTGTGACGATAGAGTTGAGCACTAGAACATTAAAAATGAGGTTACTTATGACATCATGGTATTCAATCAACTGAATGATGTGAAGGTGCTCTAACTTTTCCACTTGCCTTATTTTGAAAAGCACATGTAAATGGTGATATTGTTGGTCTCATGCATCCATAAGGACTATTTGTATTTTTTGAGTCACAATATGTGAATAAATAGACAAAGAATTATCCAAGTAATAGGGCTATAATGTTTAGGCATTGAATTTAATATGAATCTAGAGGATCATGAGTCAATTGAGAAGGTAGAGATGACACTAAAGTATTAAAAAGATGGCCATGCAATATACATTTATAACCTCCAAGATCCCACTATTCAATTATCTTCATGCTTGGAAATGACCAATATTGGAGGTGGGGACAAATGGAAAGAGGTTGACCAGGTGTAATTATATGTGGCAAGCCAAATGTCCCAAGGGAAAAAGTATAATTATGCCTTGTATTTTGATGAGAAGATTATAGAGGATGCTAGGAAGGCCCACTACCTTCCAAATCATAAATTTCCCTAGGGTGTGATTCTTTTTTTACTAGTACTTGATGAGATTGGCATTCCATAATATGTCAGGAAAGAGTTAAAGTGGGTGTAACCACTATAAAACAAGTTCTTTGTATAATGATTCCAATAGTTCACCTATCTAAGTGTCATGCCCCCTTCATTCAAGCTGAAGATGGAAAGATGGTTTGATAGGCTGAAAGAAGCTTTGAGAAATGAATGGTGCACCCCTAAAGAGTTGATTTTATATATGGTAACTCAAGCCCAATTTGATGTAATGCACCATTATTCACTCGTGCACATCTAGATGGAGACCATGGATAACTTATTTGTATGGCTAAAGCTATGATATGCATTTAATACCAAGTACTTTAAAATGTGGTGAATCACATTACTAATTCATGCAAGGTCACATAAACACTAATAAGATTAATGATGATACCCACACTCTTTGGTAATTATATTTATATCCTAGCAAGAAGTCTTATAGGGAGAAGAATGAGATGGATAACATTGATATCAACATGTACTGGATTATTTTTGAGGGGCACATTCATGTATTGTATTATATTCTCAAGCCTAAGAAAAAGGATCTAAGAAGCTAGGAGTCCCCTAGAGAAACCCTTCCCCTCTTACCAAAAATAATAGAGAAAATAAGGGAACACAAATAAGAGAAGAGGTCAAGGCCTGATGGCAATGGAAGCATGCTAGTAGAAGAAACCTAAGTGTCAAATGATGACTCTATCACCTCTAAAAGATCAAGAAATTCCCATGAAATAAGAACAAGAGGGCCTTGATACTTCCCAAAAAATTGATATTCCTTCAGGATAAGAGGCACCAAGTGGTGGGATAATAGAACAAAGATTGATGAATCCATAATCATCAACTACAAGGGAACCTAATCCACCCCTAATATGGATGAGGAAAACCTAGGGTAATAAGAAGAGTGTGCCTTTGATTATGGGAAAGTGGACATTAGAAGTCCCATTGGTGAAGAGGAGGGAGACAAAGGCATAACTATAGGCATTAGTGACTAGGATGTTGGCCCAAGTCACTAGCAAGAAGATGATATAGATGTTGAAGTATTATAGCATGATCTAAATATGGGAGAAAATCATATTGATGAATTTTTGCAATAATAACCACCAAATAATAATGATAATTCTCCAATTCATGTATTTATTCAATATAACATCCCTGAGGAGTAAATTTATTTGTGGA
The DNA here is from genome assembly GCA_037957365.1 of Torreya grandis. Taxonomy (NCBI): domain Eukaryota; kingdom Viridiplantae; phylum Streptophyta; class Pinopsida; order Cupressales; family Taxaceae; genus Torreya; species Torreya grandis. The sequence continues at coordinate 896,634 of JARHVA010002798.1, forward strand.
AGTATATTCTTGAAGAAGACTCGACCAATCAAACTCAACATGAACTTTCCTTTTATATCGATGTTTTTAATGAAAATTGTCAATTTGAGCTTCTTTTAGATAATATGGATTTGGCACTAGGAGGGACGTAGCTTCCTAAAATGTTTTGGGTGGTTCCATGATATTGTTCACCAGCCCAAGCAAGTGCAACCTATTGAAAGCACAATCATTGAGAGGGGGGTGAATCAGTGTCTTAATTTTTTTTCCAATTCCTCCTTATCATAGATGAACCATAACATCAAAACATAGATCAAACAATGTATAAGTAAACATATGTTCAAGCATAAAACAATATTACATAAGATAACACATCATATATGTGGGAAACCCTCAAGGGGAAGAAAACCCATTGATCCTTACAAATGGAATACAATCTTATAATTTAAAATATCACAATTTAGTGAAGCACCAACTTCACATGGAACACCAATGCCAACTAGCTAAGCACCAAATCAACTAGGATTTTAACAAGAACCAACTTTTAAGGAGGCACCAACCCCATAGGTGACTTAGTATAAACTCAACCACCTGAAACCTTTGATCACATTCAGAACACTTTATTGCTAAACCAACTAATGATGACCACCTATTCAGATATTTAAACTCTTGTTCCAATCAAAGTAACTTTTAGGCCTCTTCACATAATTAAGTCTCTTCAAGATAAATTAAGTCATATGACCTTGATATTCATATGCAAATACACTGCCATATTTTCATTACAAATTTTCTACACTCCTTTGATGGTATACAAGACCTCCTTCTACACACATTGTGATATATCATTTGCATACCTATTATAACACAAAATTTCAACCTTATGGGAGAGTT